>JAZHYW010049032.1:0-24434 GCA_037355805.1 Ixodes ricinus | reverse complement strand
TTGGTCCTCGACCCCGAGACAGTGCAGTAGTAGGGCCTTCCCCGAGCAGGTCTCTGGGCGCCACCTCCCGTATCAAGCAAGTTGTTGCTAAAAACACACGTCGCCACTGCTTCCACAGAATAGCAGATTTTCCGGGAGCGGGCAGGAATGGCGCGGCACCGCAAGGTTTGTGATATCGCCTTCTCGTTGCCACTGTTGTCTTGCCGCCGAACCAGCCAAAGTGACACTGCTCCTCCAGTACCGGGAAGAACCTTTATATTTATTATCTCTTCCCTTTTATTGACATGCAACGTGATAATGGCGCCGCCATACGATAGTGGCTCCACCACAATAATCAGGATTACTAATAGGCAGATATAGGACAACCCAAGTCACCAGGCTAGACGTAAAATGGACCGTAAGAATTGACGCCTGAACGTAGCAACCTAAACTTTTCGCCAGAGGTGAATTTCGCAAATCGTTTTTTCTTGTAAAATAACAAAGCGTAGTTCTTCTTTTAAAAGGTAAAACCAAGAAACTTACCAGCGTCTACGGCGGGTGGCGACACATATGACCAAGTCGAGTAGTGGAGTGTGTTTCGCGTTCGTATTGATAGATGGCGTCGGGAGCAGCGTCGGGAGGTGTAGCGACCAGCGAAAGAAAGCATACGACACGCAGACGAAATCCGTTGGCAGCAAAAGTGCCGTCGTTATGCAGGCGCGTTTTCTCTTTTTAACTTTAAGTTAGGCTTTTATTTTCCGCCTTTATTTTTTAACCAAAGGTACATTTCAAAAATGATTATGTTTATATTAATAAACCACGGTGGTCGCGATAAGAAGGTAGCGCCATCTATCAATACAAATGCCAAACACACCCCTCTACTCGACTTTGTCGTCTGCGTCGCCGCCCTATTTGTTTATAGAAAGGAGCTACGTACGCTTTGCAATTTAACAAGAAAAACCGACCTGTGAAATACACATTTGACAAAAAGTTTAGATTGCTACGTGCAGGCGTTCATTTTTACGGTCCATTTCAAATCGTGCCGGGTGATTTGGGTCACCCTATAGTTCAGAATTTTTCAAATATGTGTTTCACAACTGCTTTAAGAAATTATTTCTGACTCGCGCTTCCTATCCTAATTTCACATGAATTTCGCCACACCGATATGTTCTGTACCTTGTTTTATCCCTGGTCTCAGGCAACACACTTACCGTAGTCGTGACGACGACCCTCGTACGATTTTTCAAGCTCGCAGATTATACCATTTGCGCACATAACCAAGTGGTGCTTTACCACATGATGCCGTTTGTGCTCAGAGAAGTATTCCTGCTGAAACTGTGAGGGCGGCAGACGGCGCGTGCCATGCCATCAATGAAGCCCCGGCAGTTTGTCAGGGGTGTCGACCTTGCATGGACCGCCTGGTAGAAAGCAGAATGAAGTGTTAGACGAGTACTATTTGTCTGGGTACTAAGGTCTTTACCCGAGACATGTGCTCTAGCTCTGCCAGGTCGAGCCACCTGTGGATGTTGAGATCGTCCAGCAGGTGCCCGGACGATGTGATGCATGACTCTTAAGGTGACGCTTGAAAGCACGCTCGCATGCCGACCGAAAATTCCTTTCAGGTCGACCCATTGGTTTGGATACGCAAAACGACGTAGTGTGACATATACCCCTGTCAGACGGACCGCCTAAGCTCCTTTAATAGAAACGACCTTTTCCCAAAGAAGAAGGAGTTCATGCCACACGGCGCCGTAAAGGCACTTTCCCCTAAAATTCCAATTTCGGGAAAGGAGCTGGCTAACGACCTTCACCGACGTAAAGGAGTACTTTGGACAGTAGGTGCAGTGGACGTAAACAAAAGTGATATTGTATTATTAATTAAAACGTGATAATAGGAAGCTTGAAGATTGTAACTACGGGAATATGCCTTTTTTGTGTTTTATGAGTCTCCGCGAGCGAGCAATACTTTCGTATACTCTCATGGTTCACGCGATCGCGCGCGTTTCTCTAACCTGCTCATACTCCATTTAATAAGATGACTGACGCGGACGCCAGCGACACGAAAACCGCGAAGTCCAAGGGCTCACGAGTTTAATGGACCGAGGGGAGACCCGAGCCCTGATCCAATTGTGGAAGGATAATATCGGCGATCTACGGCGCCAGAAGCGTAACGCCGGCGCGTATGACACAATGGTGCTGCACCATGGGCGCTTGGAGATAATGAGGTGCCGCAAGCAAGTGATTACGAAGGCAGCAAACCTGACGCAAATGTACAGGCAAGTGTCTTTTGCTGCCTTTTTTTCACAGTGCCTGCTTTGTTCTTCACATGTGCAAGCGGGCTGCTTGAAACTGCCATTCCCCGTTTTGTACATAGTGGGCAGCGCTGCCGACAGTCAGTTGTAAATGAGAACGCATGGAAAGTATGCACTAGATCAGGAGTCGGCAACCTATTGTAGCGGCAGGCCGAGTAGTCAAGAAGCTGACACGGAGAATGCCGGACGGCAAGTCGCAAAAGAGGCGGGGCGGGACCCACATTGTTAACGCGCATACGATACACCCCCAGCAACGGCGCTCACGCCAGATTGGCTGGCGCGTGGAGATAGACGCTGCCGCCGTCAACACAGGCAGCGGTTAAACGAGTTTCCGAAGCGGTAGCGTTGCAATTAGTGGTGAGATGTGTGCCACATACGCAGCGGACCCGGGTTCGATCCACAGTGTGGGCTCACTTTTTTTTCTCAAACATTTTGTTTTGTCGAGGCATTTGGCGATATTTACGACATTTCTTTTTACGATTGACACTGAAAAAAACGAATGTTGTCGATGAAACTTTGCTGAACTAAATCGTATCGGACTTTTTTTTCCGGAGGTGCAAGAGGGACACCAGGGCTTGGGTTGCTGGCTGGACGCCTCGAAGCGTCGTGTACGGGGAAGGCTAAGTGGGTTAATAGTTTTGTAATTAGCAGCCGCATACTGCCGCCGCGAAGCGGCGTGAACGGAGGCGGGGGATGGGTTAACGAGCTCCCGAGCGGTACACACGCCGTTCGAATACGAAATTTAAGGTCCCGCGCGTTGCCAAGCAGCCAATCCGGCGTGAGCGTCGTTGCTAGAGGGTCTATCGCCTGCGCCGTAAAAATATGAGGGCGGGAAAGGGGGGGGAGTGTACTTTTCTGGTGTTGAGCCTTTCTTTGGCCGCTAAATAAGAAGCCTCGCGCTCGCGCAAGTAGCTCCCACAGCGTCGTACTGTGTGTGACACGATCGAAACGCACGCGCTGCCAAAGTGTTGGCCATCACTAACATTTATATTCTAATCCCGCGAGTCAGTCACCATCCTTTCATGGGATGCGGCCAACTCATCGAAAGGCAATTCGGAGAAGGGCAACTCGTCGAAGACCAAGGCGTCTAATAGGCCTACTTGTCCTATGTTCATTTGCAGAAAGGGCAACTTGTCGAAATGGGCAGCTTGTCGACGGGCAAATCGTCGGAGGTTTCGAAAGTTATAGGTTGACTTTTTATTGTTGTCATTTTTTGCTTTTTATTCTTCACCTGTATTGAGTTGTTTTATCCTAACTACGTGCCAGCGAACACCTTCACAATGGGACGCATTCTCGAAACACCAAGATCCGGCATTTCTGACCCCTCAGAATCCAAGGATATAGAACTTTCTGTCATCTCTAGGACGCTCGTGTATAGAGACGGGAGCTCGTATGGAAGCAGTAATTCAACAGATTTGTGGTGCTCCCATATTAATGGGCCACTTGTCAAGGGCGTTCATGCTACATCGCACTGTCTTATTCTGCATATTTTTCGTGCATGCACGGGCTCGAGCTAGCCTTCTCGTTATTTACACAGTACCTGCGTTGCCCAAGAAGCATTATTGAAGCAGTACCTTATAATAAATAATTCGGCCGATTTATGTGACCTACATAAATCGGTCATATAATATATCCATGTTGACACAAAGAAGCAGGGTGCAATGTTAAAAGAGTGGCGACCAGATTACCTCTTTGACGAACAGCCCTTTGACCATTTGCTTTATGGCAAATAGGGCTATTAAACAAGTTGAGCTTCGACTAGTTGGCCTAGACCGCCTCTCATATAATTTCCTGATCCCCGTCGCACATAAAACTTTGCGCAGCTCATGTAAAACTTCTTCTTAAATAATCCAACCTGTAAATATTGCTATTTTCCAGATCAGTTAGAAACACAGAATGTGCAGACCTCTGCTGGTCCTCGTCGCCTGTTCGTGCAAGTAACGTCTTAACTGCAGTGAACTAGTGACTCATTTTGTGACTACATGATCTGCAAAAAGCATGTTTGGTGCAAATAAATACTGTGTAGAAGCCTTGTAGGAACATACTCACGTGCAAGGTGAAACGTGTTGTTGAGCAGCGGAGAAAAGCATCTAAGAAAGGGGCAAAGTATGCATTCCGTCATAGTTCTGCACTCCTTGAAAGATGACTGAGCAGTCTTTTGACTGGGACATGGTCATTCCAACTGTGTTGTACACATTGCGCTAAGTTGTGGCAATATAGGTGTGTTCATTCAATGTTCAATAAAATAAATATGCTGGTGTTCATTCACGTTTTTCTTTTTTTAGATTTGCTTAATTTGAAACTCTAAACGTAACAAGTTTTATATTTCTTTAGGAAGCTGCTATAGGGGTCCACAACGGGATTCTAAAAATCTCGTGTCCATATTTCTATAAAATAAATAGATTCTTGGGGGCTCTGCTTGTTCCCTCTATCTCTGCTGGGAGAGCTCCAGGAGTGCTGAGCTGTCCCTCAGAGAGAAACAGCTCTGCCTGCTACAGCAGATGCTGGAGGATTTTGTACTTATGCAACAGAAGCCAAAATAAAAGTAAAAAACTAAAAGTGTACACGTTTACTGAAACCTGCCAACAAACTCGTTAAATAAACCACAAATATAGCAGAAGTGTGGGCTAAGCTGGATGTTCTTTCGAAGGCCTATTCTAAAAAGGCTCGAGGTACAAAGCACTTCTTATGAGTTGTGAATGCGAAAGCATGCGTGCCGTTCTTCCGCTCCCGTGTTTCGTTTGCGGCGTATTTGCGTCGGTCGTGCCAGCGCTCTCCCAGCTCTCTTTGCAGCTCTGACCTTGGACACTTCGTGCTACAAGCGCGCTCGCGGCACGGACACGCAGCGCCATGGGGCGGCTGTCGTTGAAACTGACGCGCGCAGCGGCCAATGGGATCCTCGCCGACGCGCGCCAGACAATGGGAGGGAAAGCGAAATTCATCAGGCGTACTCCGCTCCTTTCGGATCGGGGAAACTCGGTGCCGTTATCTAGGCTTTGCGCGTGGTGTCATAGCTGGGAACCGGCTTCACTTAGATAAAGGATTTAAGGTGCCGTTTGGCGCGCTTCAAACTGATGACGTCGGCTCGCTCCATGGGACAGTTAATGCTTTCGCATTAATATACTGTACACCCTTGGACCTTGCGGCTCTGTAGACACCAAAGATGAGATCAGAGCAACAGAGCAGTTATCATGTGATGACCCAAAGTGTGTACCCAACGTCTTTAGATTCCTTTTCTACAAAAATGCCACTTTACATTGCTTTGAGTGCTTATCTATTGGGCAGGGGTAGCCTAGTCTGCTTGGGCACACTGTGCCTCTTACAAGCAATGCGATGGTTTAGAAAGAACCAAGCGCGAAAAGAAATACAAGTGATGTCTGCTTCCTGCCTGACTTCCCCTAATTGCAGTGCATTATGCTGGAGCTTGTATAAATACTTCAATAACCACCTGCAATTTCAATCTTACCAAAGTACAGTTCAAAATTAATTGCTACAGCTCCGGCCGAGGAAAGCTAAGTGTCTCAGAAGGGTTTATTTTATTGATCTTGGATTTGAAAGAGGCTTCGAGGGACAGCGCAACTTCCTAGTGTAGTTGGCTGAGAGTTGAACAGTACTGAAAAGAATGTGCCAGTCGCTCCTCACATGTTTCTCTGTTAGCTACAGAAGTTGCGCTATATTTGAAGCGGGATAATCTATTGCACTTGTTTACACGGCGATAGGTGAGGAAGTATCTTTAGTTACAATTGAGTAAAATGCATTGAATGTTCTGCATATCCTGCACAAAAAGACACACATACAGATGCTTTCAAAACTCCAGTAGGCACGTGCTATTTGGCAACCTCTAATGCTACTATGTGCAACCCTACATTTTTGGTGTTATGGACTAGAAAAACATGTCCATACCGTCAAATCTTATTAATTAGATCTGCAGGGAGTCGGAGGCTTTATTTTAAGATATCAAAAGTTCTAATTATCAGAAATGCATGTATATATGATATGAGGAGTCATGGGAAGCTATCCGTTGTAAGTAATGGATTACTTGTAATCCGTTACTTTTTAAAGTAATTTTGTAATCACCACGTTACTTTTTTCGGAAGTAATTTGTAAGGAAATTTCTGTTATAAAATATTGGTAAGTGATTACTTCAATTACTCGTTACCTTTTTAAAAAAATATGAGCATAATACAGTAACTGGAGCAACGCGAGCAGAACAATCTGCACCATAAAGAGAGCAAGTTCAACAAAATAGAAAACATCAGGAAGGAAAAAATAGCCGAAACGAAAACGTGATTTTGTTTCATTACCGGTCACTAGAATCACTAGAAAAATGGGCAAGGCATGTACAAATATACCAAAGACAAAGATCAAGTAAGACAACGCCGAGTAGGCTCTCCGCCACTTTCCATCGTGTTTTTCTTCTTCTCCCGGGCAGGGGAAAGCTCTTCGTGTTTAATTTTTGTTTTTCTTTTACACCGTTTCACCCTTTCCAACTTCTTTGACGTATCCCGCCACCTGCAGATGCATTAAACGCGGGTTCGCGCCCCCTCAATTCGCAAATTCACAAGTTGCGTAACAGACGATGTAGCTTGGCGCGAGGGGGTTGAATTCTTTTTGTCTTTGATGTGCGCTACTTTATTCTAACACGCTCTTGAGGCACGGCTGAAAAACTCCAGGCGCGAGGCCAAGAGCATCGTCTTCGAGGGTACCGACGATACTTCTTTTCGTTTACTTGTCTGGGCATGGTGGTCGAGTCCACTCCTCACTTTACAGTCAACTGTCAACATAAGGAGGGGAGGGGTTTAGGCCATCTAAGGAGTGCTGACAGAGAGAGACAGAGCGCGAAAAGAGGCGTGATCTTCTCATGTTTTGTGAGATCGATGGCCACCGATTCTCTCGCTCTCTATGCCCTCGCCCCCCTGGCCTCCAAGAATATTGGTATGAAAATGAGAACCGATGAGCCATCGATAACCCGTACCCACCACTTCTTCTCTGACTGGTCGAGTTTTCTGTCATGAAGTGTCTGTCATCTCCATGGTCATATCTTCACAAGATGTTCAAAATTCAGGGCATTAAGGAGAACGGAAACTTAAAGTTTCAGTGCATACCTTGCTTGCAAAAAAAAAACACATTGTCATCAGCAAGAACGACAAACTCTAATCTACGGAAACACATCGAGGTAAGCTGGGACACTTGCATTTTGTATTGGCTATACATTGTAACGTTAGAACCAAGCAGTTGTGAATAACAGGCGAAACACCCGAGTCAAAATCGAGCTTTCGTAGTTCGCTTCTTTAGCTCCGAATCTCGTAGCGAAAGTAGACGCTGCTACTGAGCATGCGCACCGCCAGCTTTGTCTGCACAATCCCAGGGATCGTTTCCGGAGGCCGTAAGCAAGCGGGATGGCGGGTGTGGTTTCAGCTTTCTGTGCCTTGTCAGCTTACAGGTGAACGGAGTGCACCTACACTCTTTCCTTAAATACAATATTTTATTTTTTATAATTACTACCATAATACGGGCGTATGAGAAACGAAAAGTAGTTTTGCAGAACATTTGTGAAAAATATCAAAATTGTTTCTACTGTTTTCTTGATAAGTATACGGAAAAAGTAACGTGAAAGTAATTTGTAACGTGACGAGTAAAGTAATACGTTATTTTTCAGCGAAAGTAATTTGCAATGGAAATCCATCACATTTGAGGTTCGATAATTTGTAATTGTATTCCATTACATTTTCCAACTAGCGAGCACAAGTCTGGATATGAGGCAAAGTAGCGATTTGCTATAGGAATACACACCAAGAAGATTTTTTTACATTTTCCTCTACACAGGCCCATTTATAAGCACGCACACAAATAAAACATTGGTAAAGTTCGAAGCGAATAGTGGATTTGCCCAAATATTTTTCAGTCAAATATCGAATAGTCTCTCAAGTCTTTTACAACTGTTGTACTACGTTTAAACAAACAATTCAGCTGAACTCATGAAGGTTGTTCCCAACCTTTCACTTGTTCACTTCGAAGCTCAGTTAGTTTTAATATACCAGTACCTATCAACTGTGGTATCAGAAAGTCCAATGCCTGCATGGGGTGGCATGTAAACGAAAGATTTGACATAAAATTAAACCTAAAGAGACGCCCAGCTATCATAATTAAGAAAATTTCTGAATCTGCTTGCTATATGCAAATATTATTTTTTAGTCTCGAATTAACCCCCTCCAAAAATAAAATAAACACGAATAATGAACGCAGATTGTCAGGACAGTACTACTTGCATAAACGCGGTGGGTTAGTCCCATCGAGTGGGCTTCTAACCGAGCACCCGTGTACTGCGGAAAAGCAATGCCCGCGAGCTTTGCGGGTATCGCATTTTCGCAGTACAGAGGTGTTCGGTGAGAAGCACACTCAACGGGATAACCCACCGCAATGAACAAATAGTATGAATTAAGCTAAAACGCTGTTTGAATTAAGCAGCGTATAAATGCATTTAAAACATAGCGGGAAACCAAAATTTTTGATATTTGATTGAATAAACTGGAAGTACGAAATATACGAGTTTGAATTATTGCAAGTCTACTGCATGCACAGGAATTCTCAAGAGGTTATTGAAAGCTTCCTTTAATATATATTTTAGCATTTCCAATTTTAAACTATTTAACTTCACGCACTCTTTTCAAGTAGATCATGCTAATACCAAATGGCATGGTTGACGCACTGTACAAATTGGTTCTCACAAGATATCTGTGCCAAAGAAAGAAACGTGTTTTTCCGTCCGTTATATGCATGTTTTTAACATAATAGCAGACACTGGTTGTAGAGGCGCTGTTTAATTTGCCTAGTGCACCAGATAAAGAGGGTCATTACTAATGTGTAATAGGGAGCCAAACTCTTCCCAGTAGGGTTCATGAGGCAATACAAGCGTTACAGTCAACGTCCTGCAGTTTGGAGTATTTACAACATTTTCTTTTTCCAGCAACTTGGTTGCTTACCGTGATGGGGGATCGCCCGTTACTGACGCAATCCAAGCTCTGGATGTGCGGCGAAGTAATTAACTAGAGTTGCACGCACAGCTGGGCCGTTCGGCTCCTCGACAGTTGTAGTATGAGCTGGCTGGTTGGTACGTACCTTCTTTATTTCCTGAAGCGTGTACTTCAGGCTTTGCGGGTTTAAGGGGTCATTCAACCGCCCACAGATGTGGTATAGGATGCAGCAGGTATGGACACGGGTGTTCACGTTTTCTATTTTGGCTTCAGTTCTCTTCATAATACTACGAAATGCTGCCTCCAGTCAGCCGGAGGCATTCTCTACAACGCGTCTTGCCTTTAAAATCAGTAACTAAAGTCTCCTTGTGATGGTGTCAGATCCGTGCCATAGGGGAACGACTTCATCGGGTTCGGAGTCAACGGGAACGCCTGGTCGCACAGCACGATGGGTGGAACAGCAGTCCTATTCACGCCCATTGGTGTCTGTACCTGGAGCCCGCTGAAAAGTGCCGACAGATTTGAAGGGCGGTAAACGTGGGAGTCGTGGCACCTCCCTGGTGAGCCCTCGTTCAGATAGCGAAAAGCATATCGGTGATCGACGATGGCCAGCAGAATTACACTATACCTACAGGAAAAGACAAGAAGTAATCAATGTGAGGCTACACAATGCTTCCACTCAATGGTAATACTTGTCAACTCAAAAGTTTCTAATAAACAACTAACCAGTGTTGACAGTCGTTTAATTGGGACACTGGTTCAGTACTTAAAAGAGTTTACAGATAAATTTCATAAATATGCCATATGAAGCAGAATCGCCATAGCTTTTAGTTGCCAACACGTGCCGCAGAGCGCTATGACAAGTCAGTGATGACAGCAAGAGCCCTTTTAGTAGCTCATTTTCGGGAAACTTCTCTGACTCCCCCTTTCAGTTTACACTCCTCCCTGTTTCCCCAAAGAACATTTTGACGGAGACTATGCGTGGTTTGACCCTAGATTACCCTATTGAAAAATGTGATTTGTATGATAAATGTTTTCTTGCCCAATAAACACATATGAATCAGACAAAATATATAAGAACATATAAGAACCACATAAGAACTATATAATAACAATATAAGATATATAAACACCTATAAGAACCATATAAGAAACTTGTGAGAAGTTTGTCTTACGTTTCATATATGCTTCTTTAGTGTTCTTATATATCTTATATAGATCTAATATATTCTTTAGATGGTTCTAATATGTTCTTATATATCTTGTATGATTCGTTTGTGTTTATTGGACAAGAAATTTTTCATACAAATGACTTTTTCCCTAGGGTATTGCACATATTTTATCATCGTTCCTTGTGCTCTGTCACATCCTGGTGCTTGCACGTAAAATACATTGCTAGGAGCTACTATTGTCCAAGCGGAGGTTTTAGCTTCTCGATGCCGTCCAGAAATGTTTAAGTTTGAAGGGTACGAGCATGGGGCTCAATTCATGGTCAATGCCCACGGGCCACTCCTTCGGCATAGAGCCCCGCACGGGTTCGGGAGATGACCCTACAACCTTTACTCTGTCCCAGTGTCTGGGACAGTTTAGTGTTTCTTATTTTGATCCGCATATTCTTGTGGAGAACCCTGTGTGTACCACTGCTAGATCATTCCAACACATGCTTTCTCTGTACGCTTCTAGGCTTCGATTACAACTAAGAGCATGTCCGACACATGAAGCACCAGCACTGTGGCACCAAAGAGACTTGTCCCCCCTGTGCCTACCCAGGGGGATAGTCACTATGTTCAATGCCTCCTCTCCCCCCCCCCCGTATTAAAAAAATAAATAAAAAAATAAATGATGTCTGCAATGTGCTGCACATTATAAAAGCAAGGGTAGCAAATATCAAATATGTCTACCCCCTCCACCCTTTTCCCCGAAAACAGTTCCTAGGTGAGCGTGACCAGACGTTTTGTTTCAAATCAAATCAAATCAAATGAGTTTATTTCCACCTCGTAAAAATACAGATGGAGGGGCTGTAGAAAAAAGCTGCGCTTAGCAGCTTGACGAGCCCAGAGTCCCTGCATTAATGGCAACTAAGCAGCACTACGGTGGGAAGAATGAACATGCATAAAAAGGATAATTACAACGAAAACGCAAAGGTATATAGGCATACAAAACAAAAATCATACTCCCATGGTAACAGACATTGCACGGAGTTCACTGTACTTACAGGCAAATAAATCAAAACGCACAAGCTGATAAGCGTTTAATAATGACGGAAGTGTATAACACAGGCATTCTTTTTTGTAGTTTAAACGAGGTTTAGTTACTACCTAATTCTCTCCGTGTCTTGTAGTATAGTTCAATTCTCTTATTTGTAGTTGTGCCAGATTACGTATATTATTTATATTCCTCTGTGTTTCCTATTTATACCGTACACTTAATCGATATTTATATTAGTTGTATGCTTGGATCAAATAGGAACGATAAAAAAAAGTTTGCACATGGCGCTCTGTAGGACGCGTTGTAAATATGTCGAAGACACTTTTTTCGTACCAAATAAACACATTGTAAGTCTGAAAATATGGTTGTCCCCACACCAGTTGACAGCAATTCAAATGGGAATAAAATGCCTGCCGGGAAGGTCCTGTTTTAGAGATACATTTCCTACCGTCCAGTCAATTTGTCTGTATATAACCAAATGTCCCGTTTTCGTGGGAACTTGCTTTCAAAATCACATACCAGGTGAGTGTAAGAAAAGAAAAATATATTACTTGTGAGTGTGTATCAGAATTAACAGTATAAATATGCTTTCTCCAACAGAGTATAATTTTTAGCTTTTTGTGTTACCACACTTACCAATAAGTTTTGTTCGCACAGATGTGTACGGGGCAATTTCTTATATTATGTAGTATATATGGCATGCTTATGTTTTGCAGAATGGGTAAGAAAGGTACTTGTGTACTAAACTACTCAATAAAAAGCCCCAGAAGAGGGCCTTTCACGGTGAACTGAATACTAGTAGAACATCTGCATTCCTCGCTTTGCCCCCTCCTTTCCCTTTCCCTCCCCCTACCGTTCTTATTAATGTCCCGTTTTCACCTCTTGAGGAGTATGATCACCTTATCCTAGGTCAGGCACGTAGCCAGGATTTTGTTTCGTGGGGGGCCCGCCCATGACAAAATGCTGTATGAGGGAAAGGGGGAGAGGAGGTCCCAGCAAAATGGAAGATTTCGGGGGGGGGGGGGGCCGAGCCCCATGGGCCACCCCCTGGATACGTGCCTGTCCTAGGTATACCCCTACAAAACACCAAACTGTTTTGAGATACTACTCCAGCAGTTGCGCGTCGGCTATGCCCGATTTGAAAAACAGAAGAGAACTATCATATATATGCCCTTGTTGATACTAAAAAATAATTTAGCAATGGATGGACTGATCATGGTTGACTGCTAACTTACCATCTCTTTTAATTGTGGTAGTCATAATTCTGGTCCTTCGGGAGTGACACAGACAAGTGACAACTGTCCAGGGCGCAAATGGCGCTAGAAAGCCGCACTCCCCTAAAACACAAGGATGTGTTTCTGCAGCTCACTCTGGCGCACCCTTAGCCGCGTTTACATGAATGCGACTTAGTCACATCGAATCTAGTTGTCGCATTCAATACGGTTATGTAAACGGCATAATGCGTTAGGGAAGCGCATCGCATTCAAGTCGCTAGACAGAGCTGAATCGAGCCGGCGAATATGCATTCATTCAACACATGTAAACGGAGGTCGCATCGCATTTTGGAACGGGGAGGATGATGGGAAGGCGCTCGCTGCGGGGGCGAGTGAACAGCTGAAAACATGGAGGCGGCCAATCTTGTCGGCGGCGGCGGAGAGCAGTTCCGTGTGGTAGCCCGCAGTTTCTCCCGAGAAGAAACGCAAAGCGTCCTTGCGAAATACGACTTGCGCGTCCGAGGGATAGCCTAGAGGCTTCGGCGCAAGCACGAACGATGGCGAGAGCTCCAAGCACGGCTTGGTAGCGCAGAACAGGCAGCTCCTACCTAGGTACCGTTCCTGGCTGCGCCGGAGCCTTTCGGCCTCGGGGTCCGGTAGCGGTTGGCAAAATTTGGAGAGGCGAAGCACGGTGACGTCCTCGGATCGGTTGGAAACGATCTCGCTCGCCAGGCCGCGCGCCCGCACGTCGCCTGAGATCCAGAGTGGCCCAGCGGCCCGACCCGGATCCCAGAACGTTTGGGTTTTGGTGTTTCTTCCGTATCGTAACTCCTTGCACAACATCGAAGACAGGGGGAACGATATTTACGCTAGCCGAAAGTGTCGAAAGGCCTTCACGTGCGCAGCACCGGAAAATGTGGTCACGTGGTGCGGCCGGTGCCGGAAACGCAGCTTTAACTTTCAGCTTTGACACGGCGTGGCGCCACCTTCGCGTAGAGCTTGGTGCGCATTCGCGTAAACGTTGCCGCATCGGCTTTCGTCGCATGACGATTGGAGTCGATGCGCTGAAGTCGTATTCATGTAAACGCGGCTATAGTCACCGTAGACTGCTCCAAGTTGGCGACGATTGTTGCGCAAAACTCACGGTAAATTCCGTTTGCAGTTGAGCGATTGAACCCAAAAAAGTTGGGCGATAGTTTTGTCCTCAACAGTAAAACAGAGTTTGTACAGGCCAATTGCCACACGCTTCTCAACGCTGATGGGATTCCGCATGTTCGTCTCTTGTCTTCCCATCGCTGGACCAGACACGTCGGCTAGGTATCGAAAGTTGCATGGCAGCACCCGGATGCACGCTTTTAAGATCCTGTCATCAAGGTGCGCTACGGTGGTCTCGAACTAACTCTCGTTTCTCTTAGAGCACCAAAGCTCGCGCTCTATTCGCTCTACGCCCTGCAAAACAAGAGCTGCAATTGTGGAGGAATTTGCGAGGAGCGCCATCTCCAGGGCTTTGCTTTCGCTCCTCATGGAGTCTAGCTCTATTTCCATGACGATGAATTGCCGCAAACGCGCCTGCATGAGGCAAATTGCCTCTAAAGTCACTGGATCATCGAAAGTAGAGCCAAGCTCCCATATGGTCGCCATCTTGGTCCGTGAAATGAGCATTTTCACCTTGACCCCTCCGCTCTTATTGAGCCAACCTAAATTCGCTGCTGGCAGGTAGCTTTATGGAGACGTTTCTTCTATGCCGAGATTTTGCTTTCATCCACACACCGGCGAAACAAGCGTACATCTTCGTTGCACTACCACATGCTGTGTCGGTACTTGGAGGCACTGAAAAAAATTAACTGTCTTGAAATACGCAAGAAGAACAATATAATTGTAGCAGATAAGTGGAGATGGGCACGATTGATAAGTTCATTGCATACACCGTGTCAAAGACGCTTATATTGGCAAGCAACGCTTCCAGTACGATGATGCTCCATGGTGATCTTGGCGCGACTGCTTAGAATGACCCCCTTGAAGCTTCGAAGATTTGAATGGACCGAGATGGCGATTTCCATGGCAACATATACAGATTAGCCAATCGCCTTGCGAGGTTTTGGTCGTCTGTATGTTAGTATCCGTTTGTGTCCGGCTAGCAGGTAGAGAAGGCAATGTCGCTACTTTCCCTGGATTCAGTGACTTTGATTGCCTCTAGAAAATAAACGTCCATCATCGGTTGTTTACTCCAAAGAAATTAAAGACGACTATGCACGAGCTCAGGGAGAAACGATCTAGGAAGAGAAACAACGTAGAGCAACGAGGAACAGCTCGCACAGCACACAAGGTAGAGCCAGTAGCAACGAGCGGCAGCGTGGTTGCCAGGTGTACTCAATATTTCTGCCAAATACAACTGTAAATTTGGATATTAGAAAAACTCTTATAGAAGGCTCGTGTTTACATACTACGCGTTTAAACCTTTTATAACAATTGAAAGTAACAAATACAAATGTTTACAAAATAAAAATAATATTGTAATATACATGATGTGGTAAACAGCTCAGAAAACGCGAACTACGAAGAACAAACACGACACGACAATGCTGTACTCGTAGCTGAAGAATTTAATAAAGGAAACAACGTGAAGCGTGTCAGTAATTTAGATTTCTACCCATCTACTGCGGGATTTATTGTCTTTGTTTCCTTCGTTAAGCATTGTCTTGCGAAGCATTGTTAATGCTTCGAGTAGAGCATTGTCTTGTCATGTTTGTTCTTCTTCGTAG
The DNA here is from genome assembly GCA_037355805.1 of Ixodes ricinus. Classification (NCBI taxonomy): domain Eukaryota; kingdom Metazoa; phylum Arthropoda; class Arachnida; order Ixodida; family Ixodidae; genus Ixodes; species Ixodes ricinus. Next base: position 8,985 of record JAZHYW010049032.1, on the reverse strand, counting down.
TCCGCGTTTTCTTATCTGTTTTCCCCATCATGTTTAACGTCAACCAACTGGCCCAGTTCACCACCTTAATAAATATTGTAATAATATTTCTAGTTTCGTTTTCATCTGATTCTAGTCAGCCCCAAATTAGTAAACATCACTGGTAAATGTCATTTTGTCGGTCTTCTTCATCTTCTTTAAAGAAAAGGCCTTTAGTGAAAAGGACCTTTAGAGGAAAGACCTCTAAGGCGTAGTCTGACACCAGTACTACAAAGCTTCTTCGCCATCAACATTGACCCCTTTCGCCTACCGCGATGGTCTCCGCCATCAGAAGAGCAGGCTAAAGATCAACGATATGTTCTTTTCGGAATCTTAACATGATCCTAAACACTTCGTCCTCTAGCCCGTCTATATCCAGCAAGCCGCGCTCAGGCTTCAACCGTCGGCTTGAAGGTTCTTCGAGTAACAATTAAGTGTCCTCGATCTCACGGCAGCTGAGAACCGACAGAACCGGTGGGTCGGAGAAGATTCCGCGGCGTTCTATAACGAGAAGCACGATCACAACACACCGGCGGCGTCCGAGAGACGGCTACTTATCGCATGACTGGCTTCGCTTATGGCTCATTCACACTGGAAGCGGATCCGCGTTCGCAAAGCGGTTGCGAGCGTGGTTGTATAAAGATCCAGTACAATTGCACGCGCACTTGATGACGTCATATGCGCGTGCAATTGTACTGGATCTTCTATACAACCGCGTTCGCAACCGCTTGCGAACGCGGATCCACTTCCAGTGTGAATGAGCGGTTAGATTGGATCGCTTTGGCCTGATTGTCTATCAGTTGCGTTTAATTATAAAAGAAGCAAAGATGAGGACTTTAACCCAATAAAATGTATATCATATCTAAATAACGACATCAGTGGGCGACTAGTAAACAGTCCTCTATTAAAATTTATTTTACCTAAGCTTTAGTGTCTGAAAAAGTCGATTGTGGGGTCGTGTTAGATTTTCGGATCGCGATAATCCGGTAGCAGGTTGAGAAGATAGCAAACGCACTACTAAAATACGAAAATGTGGCGCGGATATATAGCGGAGGTCCTAGCAGATTGCGGATAGCACAGCGGGATAGCCAAAACGATCTACTAAAACTCTCTAATGATCAGCGGAGAGATACTGCGGAACAAACTTACCAGGGCCGCTGATACGGAACAAACCAACCAGTGCCGGTGATGGACCCCTGAGAGCGCCACCACCCCGGCAGCTGACATTATTTAGCTGTCATCGGCCAGCAGCGCCGCGGTGGCCGCCCGGGGTTCTAAGCAGGTCTCCGCGTTTGCGACGCATTTGGCTGACCGCAATTCCTGTGTTTCGCATCGAGCAGCCGTGGTAGAACACGTATAGAAAGATGACGAACTCCATGATGGTGCGCTTTTCACGCTGTCTGATTCGTCCCATCAGCACGTAGCTTGACGGCGCCCTCTGGACTTAAGGTGAACAAAGTATAGACTTTCTGGTAAAGTAAATTTAAACCTTGACATGCAACTAAAAGAAAAAAAATTATCGAAAGTAAAAAAAAAGAAACGTTGTAGTTGGCTAGTCAGTGAGGCAATAGACCCTTCCCAAAAGTCTGTTTACCCACCCTGTGCAGAGCCAAACCCGACGCTCTAATGGCGTCACTACACAACTTATCCACGCCAGAAGCAAACGTCTTCAAAAAGCATAAAGCAAGAAATGGGAAAAGATGTTGGTCCTTTTACGTCCCTTCGATTCACAAAATCGAGGGTGCAAGCCGATCATGAACTCCTATCACCGCCATTAGAGCGACAATATTGGAGCTGCCACAAGACGACTCTGACTTTTGAAAAGATACTTGTGATCTTGCGGAAACAAAGAAAGGAAACAAAGTACTTCTCGAGCCTTGCTTCCGTTCTTTGTTTTAACCGACGAAACGCCCGTGTAGCTCTCGACAATATTTTTCAGGGATCAGCAGAAGGAATCACAAAATAAGCACGGACAAGAACATTGATACATTGGTCATTACACTTAGGAAAGCCAATGCCCCCTCCCCTTCCCACTTTACCGTGTGCACACCTGTAGCTTTACGTAAAGAGTTATTTCTGTATACTTCTGCACTTAGCCATCTACGTCAGCGTCGTGTGAGAAACTCAGCTGAAAACAGATTTTTCTCGTGTAACTGTTTTATGACCTTACTAACGGACGCTTAGAAGCTTTTAAATTGACCGTGAATGTCGTTTGAACCTTTGGCAGCTTCGAATGTCGTTTCGAAGCTGCCCATCAACGTGTGTTAGTTCGCCGATTCTGTAAGAATTTTTTCTGAAGGCCTCTAATGTCTTCGTAAAACGGAGTGTATTACTCCGGCAATTGTAGCGTTTTAAAGGGTGGCACCTTTTCGGAACCACTGGGAGTACATCATGACAAGGCTTGGCCATCTGCCGAAGACATATGCTGTTTGAATGAGAAAAACTGCAGCTTGTTTTTCCCGCCGACTAACTTGTACAGTTATAATGCATAGGGACAACGCCAACGAGTAAGTCTCCCTTAGGCGACACTCTTTTGGGATATTAGATCTCCGTTTTACGAGTTTCCAAATGGTCAGAGCCTACAGCGGTGAATGACACTGAGGAAACCGCTTTGGACCAAAGCATTTAGAGACGTTAATTTACTATCTATTTGCCAGAATTTAGGTGGTAAATTGCATTGGTAAATCCAACATCACTAAAGAAAGTAGTCAGCTGCACAAGTTCGAAGACATTTTTCTTCCCCTGGGATTCAAAATAGCCTAGAAATTTCTTGGAAGTCCGGCATTTCAACATTGCTGAATTCTCCTTGACCCTAAGAAAGGATTCTCGTCCCCACCCTTTGCTTAACGAGATTTTACGGTGGTAGCGTAGAGTGGATGTTTTCAAAATATTTACACATAATATTTTGCAGTTTCGCGTGAATATAAAACTTTTTTGCTCAGTGTGTTGGAAAAGAAAGAAAATAATCATTATTCACAGATCTCGCTATCACAAAATCCGAATCAATAACATACCGGTGCGTATTAACTAGTACCTGCTACGAAACTCACTTGAGGCATACAATATTTAGGCATATGATAGAATATCTCGAAACAAACACTATTCTGGTCAAGTGCCAACACGGCTTAAGAAAAGCCCTTTCGAATGTCACCCAGTTAACAGAACAAGTCGTGCGCTCGTTCGCTACTAAAATAAATGAAGCAAGAGCAACTACACTTTACATTTCTACACTTTTTTTAAAGGTTTTGAGTCAGATTCATTTCCCAAACTTTTACTCGAGCCTTTTTCGAAATTTATCTTTATACAAATCACCAAACCATACCATTGAGCAGCTCCGCACCTATCTGAAGAGCTCCGCACGTCGTAACTAATGTTATATCCTCTAAATACCTTCCTGTCACTTGGAGTGTACCTCGGGGATCGGTACTTGGCTCAACGTTTTGTCTTATATTGATGGATGATATCGCAAAATATACGTGTACCAGTGAAGCTTTTTGCAGGTGACTGTGCGATTTATGCGGAAATAAGTATCCCCCTAGGATAAAAATAAATCTTAAACATACCTTACTCACATTGGAATAGTTTCTAATCGATATGCAAATGCAAATTAATTAGGAGAAAACACCAGCAATGCGACCATAACATAGAAAAACTCCCGGCATGATTAATTACACTCGCGAACGGAAATAAAATGTAAAATCTGTATACCCTTATAAATGCCTCGGCTTTTCGTTTAATGAAAGTTGACACTCGAATCAAAATGATGATAAAATTGGGTAGAACAGGGCTAGATGTATATTTGTTCAGCGCTTGAGACGTGCCCTTAAATTTGCCAATGCCCAGACGAAACTATACCGATATGTAAAACACCACCTAGACCGATGCTGGAGTACACCAACTCTGTACGGTTTGCCTATATGGCGAGACGGGTTGAGCAGGACTTGAAGCTGTCGAAAACCAAGTCTCCAGGGTTCATCTTCAACGCATATAGAAACCTGACTTTTGGGAAGCACGTGCTGAAAGGCGCTAATATGAAGAGGTTGGAAGCTAGGACAATAATTCATATATAAAACATAATTACTCCTTTAACCGACCCGAGCTTAGTATATATATATATATATATATATATATATATATATATATATATATATATATATATATATATATATATATATATATATATATATATGAACTGAGAGGAAAAGCAAAACCCTTGATGAAAACATGCAACAACGGGTGAGCGTATCTCTTCGACGTTGCGGCCGGAGTCCGGCCTTCGTCAATATATACATATATATATATATATATATATATATATATATATATGTATATATATATATATACCTACCTGACGAAGACCAGCCTCAGGTCGAAGCGTCGAGATAAATCGTCCCTGGTTCGTTTTCTACCGTCCTACCCTGCATATCTCTCTCTCTCTCTTGTATACATATATTGACACAACATATCACTTTCTCATCGGCCGGATTTGCGAGGACCATTAATACTAGATCAATTCAGCAATGAATATCTAAAGACAAGATTTTCAAATAATAATTTTTTCGTGGGCAATTCAAGATTGGTATTCAGTGTCAAATCAAATTCTCACGCTTTCCTTGACTCACCAGTTTTGATAACTACCGCTTCATCATATATATGTTCACGGCGCACTTTTTGTGTCCATTCATACCCCATTCTCCGATGAAAACTTCACTCCTGCTGGGACTCTCCACCTGAGAGCTGCTGTATCTAATAAATAATTTAAGAAATAAATAAAAAACGGCGCCTTCGTAGGTTTAAGCATGATTCCTGGTATAAAATTAAAACAGAAGCCCGGTCCCCAATTCGGAGAAACTCTTCCGAATATCATTGTCTGTAAAAAAACACATAAACCTCTTGTCTACCTCTCGTCTTTAGCTCAATATGTTCCGGCGCTATGTGTGAGCAGCTAAAATAATAAATAAAAGTAATTCAACCCTTAAAAAGTAAAAACAAAATTACAGGCAACGTAAAAGCAAGCAGGAGCGACATTTACACTACAATGTGAACATTTCCTAATAGCGTTTCCCAGTTTTACGATTTGTAGCAGTGCTTTTCCTGCAGGGCTAGAAAGTGCAATTATATAAATCACAGCCCATGATATTCTTACGTTGTTTGCGTAATTCTAGGCGTCATATCGGGAGAATGTACTTGGTAGTGCTTGTTATTGTCAGCGTCGCTGTTGCCTGTGCCGGTGATGTACCAGCTCTTTATAAAGAAATTATTATTTCGCTTTCTTATGTTTATGCAAAATTATACTTTTCTCAAGTACGAGTTTATCGAGCGCATAGATAGCCAAAAGCAAACGTGGAGTTTTGCCCAGCGGTGTTCGCCCCACGCGTGTCGTCCTTACAATGTGTATGTTGCGCCGCGCGTCCCACGAATTGCTTCCCAGCGATGTTCAACGAACGTTCACCCCACATTCGTTCTTATAAAGCCCGGCCTTAAGGCGAAGTTATGGACGTCAAACTGCAGTAACAGTATTCAGAACCAATATTCTGTGGTGCTAAAGATTTCGGGGCTGAAACAGTAATCATTGCGGTTTTCAGCTCGAGCCGTACTGAAATGCATCTTTAATAACACATTCAACGGGACACCCAGAAATCGAGCCAGTAAATCTTAATTGACTAATTTGAATTGCAGATTAATGCGGCTGTGGGTCTGATTTAAACATTAAAAAGAAACAATTAAGTAATATTTTTCTGCCTTCTCTATCTGTGCGTCTGTCTAATGCTCCGTGATTCCTATTTTTTTTTCTTTTTTGCGTGATTACGTTTAACAGTGATAGAACGCATACAGGCGACGAGTACCGTGATGGTTCACTCTTGGCACTGCTTGGACTATATTTTGATCTGATCATGATAAGCATCATGGTAGGATGCGGTCAGCAAACAGAGCGCAGGCCAGACTTTTCACATGTAAATACTTTTCTAAAAAAACACTCGAAATTAAAAACGAGTACTTTTCTTTCGGGACAATGCAACCGAACGCGTATGATTTTCAAGGTACGAATCTGCCCAATATTTATGTTAAACACTACCTTACATTCAATAAGCATATGCAGGTATTTGGTTCAACCAGGCCCATGCCCTTTAGATCTGTTTCCCCGTCGTCGTAGTCATTCCACAGCATTCTTGGAATTGAGGAAACAAAACTCATTTTTCGCTATTCAGTGGCGTGGCTTCATGAGTTTGTTAGTCAATGAGGCCTGGAAAGAAGTTAAACTTTGTGTCAGGCTTGGAATGCGTTTCTTGTTATATCTTGTTGTGCTTAGAGCATTTCCGAAGGAGTTGTTGCCCGTATTTTCCTAAAATATTGGGGGATTAAAAGTGTATTGTGTTACTGCATGCTATGGCAGTTGTGTCTTTGTGAGCCCATGAGTCAGCTTTAAAGGCTCTTTCCTACCTTTACACAGGCGATCGTAGTAGATCTGGGAACGATGGTGCTACAGTCATGTCTCGTTAATATGGACCCGTCAATATGGATACCCGCTATATGGACACCATTTTTCAGGAACAAACGGGGAAAATACACATTTTTGTCTCGTTAATATGACAACTCACATTATGGACAATTGGGGAACGTGAGGCGTCCATATTAACGAGACATCACTGTAGCAGTGGTTTGTGTAGTTTCATTAAGACATTTTGCCGCTGCGCAAGCCGAGCCTTGCTGGCCGTAAGGTGCCGTTGTTCCCGGCCCCGAATTTTTCAAGGTATGTTTCAAAGTGCTGATCGTAATAAAGAACCATAAACTTTTTTGTTTGCTCTCGTCCTCAGCCGAGTGGCTCCGGAACTGCGCATTCATGTCTCCAGCTCGTTGCTCGCCTCTCCCGGCGGACACGGGAAGCGCGCAAGTGAGGGTCCGCTGATTCTCCTGCTCAGCGGTCACGGCGGAACTGCTCGCGTAACGGCGGCGCTCTGCGAAATGTCATTTCGACCTGCAAGCAACACTCTTTCACTGAAACTATCGTGTGTGGGTCACGTGGCGTCAATTTGCCGCTTGCAATTTAGAGGGAAAAACCGAATTCACGTTTTGGCCGCAAGACGGGAATTTCCGCTAAATTTTGCGCGGGAAACTGAAGTTGACGTGGCAGGTCACGTGCCGTCGAGATTTCGCCAAGGTTCCGTCAATTCCCCGCTAAATTCAGGCGGAAAACGGGGACGGACGGACGGACGGACGGATGGGCGGACGGACAGAATATTGGGGGGTAGGGGCGTTAGCAAAAAGCACTTGGTGCTGTCAACAAACTCTTAACCAGAAGAAGTAAAAACAAAAATACACGGATTGCGACAACGATATAGCTTACGACGTTTACGCCTGCCAACGTTAACGACTCCCAACGGCCTGCGTGCCGTCAAATGAGGCTTTCGAGCTCTCGCCATTCAAGATGTCAAGGGCCAACTTTTCGGGAGAAGTGCAGCCAAAGCTGCAGGCAAATCTATGCTCTTGCACTCTTCAGAAATGGCACCAAAACGTTGCCCCCGAGAACAGTGCTGATGTGCTCGTACTCGTCAATGCCCGGTACTGCTTTCCTCGCGGAAAGGTTACCTCTTGCAGGAGACGAATAGAGTACCTGCGTGAGATGCGTCACCTTGCTCCCTGTTGCGAGTGCCTTTCACTGCCTCGTATGGGCGACTGCTCGTACCTCGCACACATAAAGCGGGCATCGGCCTCCCAGTTCACTAGAATGCTCTTTTACTCAATCCCACCTCGGACCATTTGTATTGTCTGCTGGCTCAATTGTTAGCCCTTAATTGCGAGGGACAATGTACCCGGCAGCACTTCTGCATATAGTCAACATCGCTCTTACTCAGAGCCGGCAATACATCAGCCCTGTCTTTATCATAGAAGCTGGCACACGGCTTTTCTGGGTTACGTAAAATATTATCTTTCTTAAAGTGCCAACTCCACGGAACCAAATATGCTCGAAGAAGCTGACCAAGTCCGCTCCTGCTGCGTCGGAACTGCGCGTGGCGCCAGGACCAGTGACGACGCAGCGCGAACGTCCCGCCGGGGCAAGTTTGCTCGTTTGTTCGCCGCATAATCGCACTAGACATTTCAGACCCGGCTGGCTGTGACGTCACGCACCTGGTGGCGCTTTTGTCGCCACGGCGCATGCGCAGAAGCCATTTCACACCAGTCCCTGCACGCGCGCAGTGCGCCCATTTTGGGTGTCCATCGCCGTTTGCTCACCGTATGGGTTGTTTGTAAAGGGCGCGTTGCCTGCGAGCGGAGAGATGTTTTGGAGGTGCTCCTGCGGCGATTTCTTCGTGACGTCATAAACTCGGAACAAACAACGGACCGTGTTTGTAATGAGCATGGTGGGATTGAACAGTAGCGCCTGAAGCCACGTTAATTGCGGACACCGTCAAAATGGAAGTTCTTCATTCCTATTATTTCCGTCGACGAGAAAGCCTTTCGCTACGTCATAGTCAGCATTCGGCTAATCGCAAAGGCGACCATAACGACGCTTTCCATGGCTCACAGGGCCAATAGGAAGTATTCATCGGCGGCCATAGTTGTGTGCGATCACATACGCACGGCTAGCTCTATAGATTCTTTGCAACGTGCATTCCACACCACATCAAAATGGCTAATCTTAGTACGGCCATCGGGGCTTGTTCCTGGAGTATCCGCTTCCAGACAGCACCCAAACAGGGTGCCTGCGAATACTCCTTATAGAGTCCAGCTCTTACCCTGCGAGCCTGCTGTGAACAACATCTACCGCGAGTCAAAGGGTTCGTTAGTTGTTTGGGAGACAGCATAAATCGGTTTCTTAATGGCTGCGCTAAGTACTCTGTTTCATACTTAGCGGGCAACGCCGTCGTGCTTGCTGCCGCGAGCGCGCGGCTTCATTTATGGCTCTTTCCTGCTTGCGCGGAGAACGCGGGAAAATGACCAACGAGATCTGCCCCACAATCGCGCCAG
>JAZHYW010049031.1:0-27547 GCA_037355805.1 Ixodes ricinus | reverse complement strand
TTCCATTATTCTAGTTCATAATAGATGTGCGTTTATGTGTCTGCATTTGGCAAAGTAAAAACAAAGAAAGACGTAGTACTCAACAGATTTAATTTCATTCCCTCGTCTACAGCAGGACTCGTCGTCCACTTTCGAGGCAGACCGACAGCAGCATGAACATTCCCCAAAGCGATTATTTGCGCCTTGACTCATCTTCAAAGTCGACTCGGTACTGGTACCTCAAGAGCAACCTGCGAGTTTTAGGGGAGCGAAAGAGAGCATCTTGTTGCATAGCAATGATCGGCCCACTCAACGTACGTGCACGAGCGTGGCTTAGGTCGTAGCTTTGATTGCATACACAGAAATTTGTCAGAGTACAGCACGAAAGTGGCAGTCGCCCATTACCTTCAGTTCTTGGGGCCATATTATTTCGACAGTAATTTAGCATACGGGTCGTACTGTTGGTTAACAGTAGAGTTTACTACATAACACTCCACATGGTGAAATTGTTTGATGCTCATGACGTTACTCACCGTTGTCGCTGACGCTTGGCGACTCTTTCCTGTTCCAGGGGGCGGCGGTAGCCCGAGCGTGGTCATTATTGGGTTTGTTGAGCTTTGGAACCTGCCGCGTGCGGAGAACACTGTGGATGTGGCTGTAGTCACGCTTCGGTGTCGAAATGCTCCGAGCATACGAATCTCCGTAGACCCAGGAGTCCCTCAAACCCGATGAGCCTACCCACACGTGCTTCGACGTCGATTTCATCGAGTAAACGAAACAGTGGCTGCAATTGCTTCTTTTAACCACCGGACTGCAGAAACTGTAATTCGGGCACTTGTTACACTGCAATATGGCCTGCTTATTACTGACGTCGATTACAAACATAAACACTACCGAGCTGCCAGAAAACGAAAAGTGCTCCGCGAAGAAAGCGCGACTGGGCGACCAGACCCCGTTCAGCAGGCGACGCCGACGACGCTCGGGGATTGACGTAGATTGACTGCGCAGGCGTAGTAGGGTCTTTCTTGCTTCGTTGCCACACGATAGATGACGCTTGGCTCTCAGCATTATCGGTGGCAATTTTCGTCACATCTCTAATTATGCCTGAAATGTGGATCTGAATGTATTTAACAAAACTTTAGAAACATTCGCCCGGCTATCCTATTGTTTATGATCGCGGTGCTGGTGAGGGTAGGCGCTTACCCAATAGAGGCGACGTGGTTCGGCGACGTGCTGCAGTTCCGCGGATGCATCGTATTGGCGAAAGGCAGAGAACTTTCGAAGGAAGAGAGCGCAAAAAAGTCCAGTTTTCTTTTAAAGTTCATATAGCAAAAAATTTTTTTGGCTCCCTGTTTTTGTGTGTTTGTGTTTATTTTCCTCCTTTCGACGATCGGTGGATGATTCGATTTGAAAACCGTTTTTAAAAATGGTAAGTTCGGATAGTATGTTTTCCCAGGTAATACATTTTCTTTCTCATGGTTTCTTCTAAAACATATCAATGAGGTTCTACGCAGCAGGTCCCAAGAGTGAGAAAAATCGTGGCGCCACGACAACCAGCTCCTGGCACTCCAAGCGGCCGGACGTTGTTCCTCAGACCGCAAAACAGTTCTGTTCTCCTCATGGAGTCTCCATTAGGGAACCCAAGTAGTAATATCAGTAAACTACTATAGTCTGTTGCGGCGGGTTGAAAACAGCGGAAGCCCACCAAGCGGAGAGCTTTTTGAGAGGGCTTGTCTTGCCATTCTAAACCTGCAGCAGGCCAGTGGTACTTCCCTAAGGTTGCGGTCCCCTGCCGATGCATCGTGCAAAAGACGCGGCGTTCACTGCAGACACAACGCGGAAGTATCTGAGCATATGCCACAAGTATCTTTGAAGCATCATTTCCCTTTAAGCATGTGTGCTTGAAGCTGTCCGCAGACAGGTTTTGTATCACCAATGTGATAGGTTTGTGATACGAGGAAGAAACACGCCTCCGATAGTGTCTCCAGACTGACTTTTGCCTGACACATCCGCAGTGTCGCTGCAGCTTAACAGGAACGTCGGAAGTTTCCCTCCGCTCTAACTTAATGCACCCTGAACTGTATCCAGGCACGGTGTACCTGAATCGCTTCCTGATCACCATCCTGGAGCAACTTGGCGTCCCCAGCCGTGTCTTCCTCTGCCTGCAGCAGAAGATGATGCTGACCTTTGCAGACGCCCTCCGTGTGCGAGAGCACGGCGCTGCACGTGCTTTGCACCTACGTCGGCGGCGCTCTCCTTTTCTGCGTCTCCAGCAGGAATGGGCTCTGCCTCACCCGTGACCCGTTTGTGCGTCTGCTGCTCTACACCGTCTACAGGAGCACCATGGGTGAGTGGTGGCGGCGTCCGCGTTCTTCCACGAGCGTCTGTTTTGGCCAGGCTGATGCTGATACTGGGTGTGGGCTTCGAACATCTTGGTTTAGAACGGCGCGGCGAGACAAGGACAAAGTAAAGACGAGACAGACGACAGCCCTGTCTTGTCTGGTACGCCTCTCCGACTGGTGTGTTTACCGCGTCCAAAAAGTGGTTCCTCGATTTCCGCCTGATGACGTCATGCAAGTGTCATGCTGTCGCCGGTCGCGATCCTGGCGGCGTCCCAACAGTTGTGGTGCATGTGGCAGACGCCTGTTCTGCTGTAGGTCGCTCTCCACTGCGACAGTCCACGGAAGATACAGCAGCCGGAAGTTGGGACGCCTGGGACGCCGTGACGACAGCGACACTCGTGTTCGCTCGTTAGCTTTTCGCCAGCATTTCTACGGCCAACCGCCAGGATCGCAACAGGCAACAGCATGACACTTCGGCTTGTGTGACGTCATTTGTTGCCACCTCAGGGACCACTTTTGATGTATGGGTAGGATAAGACGCTAAACACACCAGTCGGAGACACGATCCAGGCACCATAGTACGGGGCACGATCCTGGGGAACTTAGCCTTTAACAGCTCCACTGTAAGAAAAAACAGCGATCATTGTATGACTTTATCCATGCATCACATCACTGAATGCTCCGCGCTGTTACGGCTCACTTCGCAGCAAAGCTCTATATTGCGGAGCACAGCAGCAGTGTGGTGGGCCGTGCAGTTGTCAAGATCGAGGCATATCTTGCGGTTCCGCTTGCCGAGCTGCTGCGTCCCATTCCTGCAGCCATTGTGCAAAAAATTATCTTGTCATTCAAGCTTTGCGTTTCAAAACAGAAGTAACGTCAAGTTTCGAAAACGAGGGCTGGCAACTTTTCAGACCCATCATGTTTGCACAAAGCAACACAGGTGCGACGAAGTCCCTCTCTTTCCTCCGCAGCAGTGCTCCACTCACAGGAATTCCACTTGCCCTAGCATCCAAAACCATTTGAACCACCGCCTTCTGTACAGCTTCGAAGGCTGGGGCTCTCAGCTTCTTCGTGTCACCTTTGACACCACGTGCGACAGCACTGGTGACGGCTTGCCGCTAACACATCATAAAGAAGGTACAGTCGATCTGCAGACACTGCCTGAGGCATATATTTTCCTCCCTGTATGACGGTCCCGTCACGTTGGTCATACAAAGAGTTGTCCACTGACATGCTTGAAGCATGTATGAAGCAAACATGCTTCAAACGAGGCAACGTCCACAGACAATTCTGCCATTCTCGTCTACAGCGAACACGCGTGCCTTTCGTACGATGTACAAGCAGTGTGATTATGGCTTAAAGTTCGACGACCAGACACGAGATTCTGCAAGGCAGAAGATCCTCCTTACCCTGGGGGAGGAGGAAACAGGCAACGGTGGACAGGGTAGAAGGGGGAAAAGGAGGAAGCGGGGAAAAAAAAGGAAAGCGCAAACTGGTCGTCGGTTTTTAAAGGTCTTACGCAGAGTGTGCTGTAGTCACTGACTGAATGACAATGGCAGGGCGTCTATATCGAATGCCCGACCTCCGGCACGCTCTCGTGGCTTCCGCCGTGCCGTGGATGCTCGTGTACTTCCAAAGCTCAGGAAACTGAAGTGTTGCTGAAGGTGGGAAGCTTGTGCTGGAGGGGGGCAACTGAGAGACTTCCCTGCGGTTCTTGTCTTCTCAATGACTATGCGGGGCGCAAGTTCGTCTGTTTCTTGCCGAGGGGTTGCACGGGGGTTCAATTGGCTTATTGAAAAGAATAGTGGGTAGACCTTGAGGCATAGCTTTGATTGAAGTCTACCCACTGTCCTTTCAATCAAAGCCAATCGGAGCCGGCGTCATCCTGACGTCGCCGCAACTCGTGCGCAAGAAGCAGACGACTGGCTCTCTGCATATAGCTACAGGTGTGAAGTATGTATAGGTGAGGACTCACAGCATGGCAAATGCTGCAACGCGAGTTACAGATAAAAGTCTAATGGCGTGTGCCCGAGGAGCCTGAAGCAGACAGCGTCGCTTTGCCGTCCAAAAACTGCGACAGAACGAAAATAAATAAAAAAAGTGTAAATTATATGGCACGGGTCACATACTCTTTCTGCTCGGAGCGTCTGCTTTTACCCTGACGGACGCTGGCTCGAATCCGCGCCAGAGATCTCTTTGCTTCAACAGCATTAATGAGACTGTCGTTGTCAGGTGTGAAACTAGAGTCAATGATGAAGCAACATCTAAGCAGCATGCTGTAAGCGCAAGTGCTTTGTTCCTTGTTACTTAAAGCCACCCAGAAAGCAAGTATGTCTGCCATGGCGGCGGGAAGCCGGGCCCGTGACATGCTGTGCGTTAGCCGCATATTGAAAGCGTCATCTGGTGGTGCGCTTGCAACCAATGCGAGAGATCTTTATGTTGGCGGCTGCGATTTTTACGGTGTCCACACCTGCGAGCAATATCACAAGAAATGCCCCACACACAAAACATAACTCTGCCCCCTATATTTTTGCACGGTTTGCTGTTTTTTTCGAAAACACCATAAGATTAAACTTACTCCTAATAATTGCATGCAGGACCCTGCCAATGGTGACCTCACGGCAGAAATGCGCGTTACTATAGCCGAGGCGGATGATAAGCCAACAGCGCTGACTAGGAAGAGCAGTCGCATTTGGTTTATTGCCCCTCCCGCAATCAGAAGTTTCGCAAATCACACGTTTCGTGAATCACAAAATCTAAAACTTGCACATTTCTTCAACTTCTTTTTGAATCGCCCGCAGGTTGGCTTGCTCCTTATTTTCACCCGATTTTACTTTCCAATTTTTGAGCAGTGTATTTCTCAGGTGGGATATTACGATATATATATACTACATCTTTCACCGGGCTTTATAGCTACAGGTGTAGAAAATGTCTATGAAAAGAATTTTTATGCGAGATTGCAGCATCTGGAAGCAGGCCCAGTGCGGGATTTGTACGGGTGCAGTGATGGGACGCCCATGGTTCTAGCAGCATTAGGTGGTCGAGAGTGGCCCGCGGAGGCTTGATCAAGCGTTAGGTCATAAGCTCTGGTGTGGGGCGGTGAGAGAGTCCCCCAGCACTCCCCAGACATCGCCGCTACCTAATAAGGGTGTTCCTACGGACAGTTGGTGACACTGTTTCTTTGGGATCGGTGAAGCATATGATGCCAACAGTACACTGGTGCAGCCTGTTGAAAAAAAGTAACGAAAGACGTTTGCAATTATCTGTAATGCCGGAGTGAAAGGCGCAGCTCTTAGAGAGGAAGGGAGGAAGAGGTACAGTACGGAAAAGAATTTCCCGGGAAATTGTCCCACAATTCACGGTAAATTCACGCTACTGCATTTAGCTGGAAATTTCCCCTCTAAAATTGGTGAAAGAATTGCATGCTAAATTTGGCGGGAAAATTTTCCGCCAAATTTAGGCGCAGGTTACGTCACTCTCATGATGTCACACGTAACAGCTACATGTGACATCTTTATGGAAATGTCTCATGAAGGGTCGTTCACACACCCCTTGGCCAGATACGACTGAGAGAGACAGACTGGTTTTAAGCATCTTGCGACTCTTAGCCTAAGACGTTGAAGAGGCCTAAACAGGTCTTGTCTCTCTCCATCCTACTCGGTTGCAAGTGTGTGAACTGCACTTAATGCAATGCACGGATTCACCGCCGACGCCATTGGCAATGTTGCTCAAGCCCGAAACGGAGCGCCTGGAAACTGTGCTCTAAAACAGACCTATGGAACCAAACTTTGTACATAGCAGTTGCCTTAGTTAGAAAACGGTAGTTCACTCTAACTAGTCACTTTCCAAGATCGATCCTTACTCCTCTGCCCACTGGTGGCTGGTTTTCGTGCAGACGGACTACGGACGAGCGCGCATGTGCAGGTGCCACAGAAACAGAGGGCCGGAACATGCTGGGAGTCTTGGGACGAACACTGCCATCCTTGAGTACGGAGAAGTCTTTGTGCAGTACACGCATCTGGGACTCCATGCCGAACAAAACTGGCAGTATCGATTTGGACCCCAAGACCCACGTCGTCACAGGTACCCTGGACAACCTTCCAAACAGTTCTGAACTGGTGAATATTTTACTTTTTGAGAAAGGGTGGTTTTTTTAACACAGAATATGCATATGTTGTAGGGTTTCGCGTTTTCAAATCAATTTGATAAAATCCTAGAAAAGCTCTTGGTGGTGAAATGTTCATCACTTTGGAGTTATTAGAAAACTCTAAACTTCAATGTTACGACAGTGAAAATAAAAAGATAAGAGGAATTCTATTAATAAGCTTGGTTGTAGCACATGGTTGGTATTCCTGAGAAGAGGCCTCTCAGTTTCCTTTCCAATCTTGGTACTATTGACGAAATGGAATTCACCGTGCATCTCGTGAAGTTTTGTTTGGGACAACGGGTTATTCTAACTTTGGGTCACGTCAAAAGCCACTGCCCTAGTTCTCAGTTTGGACTTCTTAGAGGAAGGTGGGGTTGAGTTTTCATAGGGTGAAAGCTACAATCATAGGAGGAGGGATGGCAGCGAAAGGTTCTATCTCGCCACTCCACGCCGTGTAGCCGTAGGGTGAAGAGGGAGGAATGGGATGAAAAGAAAAGCAGGCTTTCCAGACACTGCACGGGATTTTTGGTATATTAAAGTATTGACAATTATTAAAGCAACACTTGGTTTGCAACTTTGGTTGTGGGACAGCTAGTACTACCAATGGCAAGGGCAGCGAACTGGCTATGATTTAACTGATGAAATATCATTCGATTCAAGTGAGTTCTTAAGAAATTAAAGTTTGTTTCTGGATAATATTTTTTTTATTAGTGTTCTGTGCATATTAAATTTTTGAATAGTGCTTTCGAATAAAAAGGCTCTTCAATATTTGATTTGAGGTTCTTACTGAGCACCGGTGCACTGCAGAGAAGCAACACACTGCGAAGCGTGCTTCCGCAGGTGTGGCTTCTTTGCGGTGTACTGGTGCCGAGTAAGAAGCATACTCAACGGGGCTAAAGCGTTTCACAAAGTACAAATATTGCAGCTGCATGCTTGGGAGGAAAGCAAACTTTCAAAGTGGGATTGTGCATGCACATGCCTGATGTATTTATAAAGTGACGAAAACTTTGTGAATGTTGATATTGAATGAAATTTTCAAAATTGAGCTGGCTATTATGCGTGAGTATAGTTAGGTAGATGCCCTGACAACCTGCATTAATTGTTCGTGACTGAAGAAAGGATATTTTCATATAGGAAGAATATTTATAAACACCCTCGATTAGGTATAGCCGGGCATCTTTATAGGTTTAATTATATGTAAATTCTGGAGTTTGCTTGCAATCGATTGCAAGTAAATTACACATGTCCAGTGCCTACAATGAGATCTCAATGTAGGCACTGTACTTTCTGAGGCCACAGTCAATACATATAGTTGGATTAAAGTTAAGTTAGCTTAGAAACGGACAAGTTGAAGCATGGGAGCAACCTTCTTTTCGTTTAAGCATGAGTCAGCATATGAAAGGCTTAGGGAATTTATTCAATACTTCATTCTAAAATATTCGGTCAAAACCATTATTCGCTTCGAGCTCAAAATCCACTATTTGCACTATCCTGGCTTTTATATCGAATTTTGAAAAATTGGGCACACAGCAAAATTCGACTTTGACTTTTAGAGAATCTGGATTCTTTCATAAATAAACTTCGATACTCTGAACTTTTTACAAAACAATAAACTCCGAAGGACAATTTTAGAGTTTCACATGTTATAAACACCGAAAACACTGACGCCTAGACATATGGTTGGCTCCTAGCAGTTAACCAGTAACACACCCCTGTAACCGAAGAGGGTCACAGTAGTGCTGCATCAATGTTCGGCTGGAACTTACATCCCCGCTGATTTTTATCCTAGTTAATTTCCTCACTGATGTTTCTTTGTCCACACTGATGTTTACAAACTCGTGTCCTCACAGCGCTCGTGTTCTTGCTGATTGAATACGAGCCTCAGCCAAACGCTGACACAAGACTGGTGTCCAGTCAGTGCCCCGCGCTGATCTCTGTTAGCCGACACAAAAAATTTAGCACTATGGCCCCGTTACCTAGTAGACGTTTTCAGCAAACATGCTCGTGCATATGGTGGGTGAGCATACAGGAGGCGAGGAAGAAGAGAGCATTCACATGCTTTGGAGGAGACGGGGAGACAAGAAACATCAGCGTAGACTGCAATACATGCGAATTTCAGATTCCACTTTAACTGGAGCACTAGCTTTCGAAAGGCTCATTCAGAGACTCTGTGAACGACGACGTTCGTGCCGTGGAGACACAAAATGCATGCCAAGTGCATCCGTACAACATCACCACGAGGTAACACACAGCACATTCCGCATTATTATGGCACTTGCCAAGATAGTCTGAGAAAGGGTGAATTTTTAATGCGTTAGCATTGTAACGCTTTTTTATGAAATCCCTGCAGTGCCTTTCATTTGTCAGCAACAGAAAGAGAGGATGATGCGTACAACGCTGTCATTGGTCCGAACCGCCGATGTCAGCACGCATCAACCTCTCCCCCTCCTCCTCTCGCTTTCCTGTAGCCGACAAACTGAAAGACATGTCAGGTTTTCGTCAAAACAAGACCTTTCGTTTTCGTCGAAGTCACACGCACAGCTGTCGTGGAGAGGAGGAGAGCTGCGCAAGACCCCCTAGATAACAAAGCCTTATTGCTGAATGAGATCGCATCATCAGAGAAGGCGAACACTAGACAAAGATTAAAAACAAGTGCCGCGTCAGCGCTCGGACTTTAAGTCAAGTTTGAACTTTGAGCTGAACGTTGACGTAATCGTCGTGTCCAATCTGGGCCCAGCATTGGCCTTCTCTGATGACGCCATCTCATTCAGCACTACGGCTTTGGTATCCAGGAGGTGTTGCACCGTGGTGCGGTGGAATGCGGGCGCAGTGGGGTCACTAAAGTGAGCGGCATCGTCTCCTCCCCTTTCTCCCTTTCACTGGCCAGCTGCACTCCCCTGAGTACTTCACCCGGGGCAGTCCGCCACCCCAACCCCACCCTTGTGCGCCACTGTGCGCATGTGCACAGTTGTCGCTCTGCCGTTGATGGTTTTCTTCACCCTGAGTTTCCGTAGTAATGGCGCGTGTGCTGTGGTGTGTGTGTAGTTAAAACGATGGATGCAGTTCCCTTCATGAGTTATATAATCCGGTTCCTTCCACGAGTGGTATGGATGTGGTTCTTTGCACGAGTGATATGAGACCATATTCAAGGGTGTCGACATACTCTGACAGACAGAGAGTACAAAAAAGGAGTGAAAAAATTGCAGGAAGAACCATTGGTGGATTCTTAGAAAATCCGTTATTTTGACCCTTGGGAAACGCCCTACACGTTCCCCTTTGGGAAATGCTAGCACTGACCCAATACAAGGCTGAAAAGAGGCAGCAAAATAGAAGAAGCAAAGAGAAAGCCCAAAGAAAAAAGTGAAGGGGTCAGTGTTAGCATTTCCCAAGGGTTGTGGCGTTTCCAAGGGTCATGCTAAAGCATTCCTTTAGAATCCACCAATGGATCCTGTAATTTTTATGTTCCAGGGCGTTTGAAAACCCACGTGATCAGCATGCTCCAGGCCTTGTGCAAGGACGCAAGCAAAGGGCAGACCCCCCCCCCCCCTCTCCCCCTCAAAAGAAACGTGCCACAGTGAACTGAAACCGGAGGAAAATCCTCTCCTCCAGTAAAGCAAATGCTGTGACTGCCGAAAACGTGTCCTGCTTGGACAGCCGTTTACCCGCCTCTGCTTGCACCGTGGGGCTGTGGACGGATTTATGCGTCCTGCAGTAGCGGTACCTACGATGGGTAGCCCTCGCACCTGATATGTCGCCTTTGTTCAGGCACCGTTCTGGTGACCAAGTGTCCCTGCCTCCACCCCGGCGACGTGCGCAAGTTCAAGGCAGTGGACGTGCCGGCCTTGCACCACGTCAAGGACTGCATCGTGTTTCCGGCCAAGGGTCCCAGGCCACACCCAAACGAGATGGCTGGTGGGTGCCTGGCACTGCTTTTCCCATCACACTGTCGCCATAGACAGTGGCATTTCAAACGTGTCTCTGTCTGGTGCGCTTAGTGGCTGCCGCCGCTTGTGCGTTGGGGTGTTGTCAAAGTGGCAACAACTGCGTCGTGGGAGCTGCAGGGTAAGACTAAGGATCATCGCAATCCCGGTGGCTGGCTGTAGAAGTGCCGGAAAATGAAATGGAGCATCTGTAGGGATTATGTTCTAAAGCCGTGGTCACACTGCTAACACATTGTACAAAGACAGCCTGCAGACAGTGTCTCAGGCTGTGTTTCTTCCTTGCATGTTGGTCATGTCACATTGGTTGTACAAAGACTGCCTAGCAGACATGTTTGAAGCATGTGTGAAGCAAACATGCATCGTGTCTGCAGGTAATTCTGTTGTCGTGCCTGCAGTGAACACCATGTCTTTTGCATGACGTATTATCAGTGTTGTTGTGGCCTCGCACTCTAGGAGTCTCAACAAAGGAGGTATTTGCAGAGTGAGCCGCAGCGGGGCAGGCGTCAGTCGTACGCACTCCCGCTGTCGTGCCACCACCGGGTGTGTGGTGAACCTCGGTATTCTGACGGTTGTGACGTCACCGGGTGGTAACTCGGCGCACAAAGGAAAGACGGGATAAGCGCTTCTGTCGAAGACACGTTTCAGGCGCCGTTGTCGTATAAGGCAACTCTGAGAAGGGCTTCGACGAAGTATTGGAAGAAGGGTGACCTGTCACGCTGTTCACAGTGCCTACCAACGAACGATGGAAGCAAGTCGGGGGAATGTGGGTGGCTTGTGAAGAGCTGGTTTTCTCAACAATGTGAATGTGTGAGACTTTGCAGAATCAATCGGGGATCCAGTGTAGCTTGGATATCTAGCAGACGGCATATGCTAAGTGGAACTGGTGGCTCAACGTTTGCGCCAGGTGCTGAATTTTCAGAACTCCATCGATGTCGATTTCGCTACTTCCAGTGATGACAAAGTGTTATGCCGCTGTTTGTTGTTGATATAAGCAAAGGAATGATGCCGACTGTTTATGTCCTGTGAGCAGTCAGGAGCATGCTATACAGGATGTTTTTTCTAGGTTTTACAGACTGTTCATAAAAAAGCCTTGAAAGGTATACATTAATGCGGCTTGTGCAGGTCAGTTACATGACCAGGGGGACATACGTAGTATGGGGGCTAATTGTAAGATTAAGTCTGTTCATTAACTAAAATTTGTTAATTAACTCCCTAATTAGTGGTGACAAAAAATTGACCGCATCTCCAAGGGGTGAATGATGTTGATTGGGGCGAAGCTCTGGTGGTGCTTGTCTGCGTAGACACTGAGCCGCAGCATGCTGGAGCCTCTTTGTTTGTTTTCATCCATGTCAGAAAGTTAATGTGTGGTATGGAACGTGGTTATATACGCATTTCAGCATTTGATTGCAGCGCCCTCCCTCGTCTATAAACGTTGAGCCAATGCATGCAAAGTTTAACGCGGTTATATACGCATTTAACCGCAGCGCCCTCTCCTGTATAGACGTTGAGCGGCTACATGCGCCGTTTCATCCACGACATCCCCAGCTCTTGAGTTACTACCACATCTCAGAGCCCGCTACTCGTCCCGCAGTCGTGGCCGAGTGGTTAAGGCGATGGACTAGAAATCCATTGGGATCTCCCGCACAGGTCCGAATCCTGTCGACTGCGCAAAAACATATTTTTTCATCATTTCTTTCATCTTTCTTTTTTTCCCCTACACGAGCACGAGCGGGAGCACCGGACGCCGGACATACGGACATGGCTAGCTCCTAAGGAGCTTTGCCCCTAACATATAGTTTTAATTAAAAACTTGTTGAGAATCATAAAAAACCACTAAATCAGTAAATTTTTTAAACTTTGAGCACGTTGGGAGCGCAGTCGTGGGCTATAGTTACCACTTGTGTAACAGGCGCAAAGCTATTTATCTGCAAAAAAGTGCCCATGTGGTACTACCGCGCTTCCCATATGCCCCCAGTCTTTCTCAAATTTGCTGATTGAGTAGTCTTCGACGACGCCCAGCAAATTTCTAATTGGAACTATACGTTTATTTCCGCTAATTAAAGAGTTAATTGACTAATTCTGGTTAATTATCTGACTCATTGTGATGGTTAGACAACTATATTATGACCCTCTGGCCGTATAACTCACCTGTACAGACCACAGACCGCATTAGTGTAGCTTTCATTGCTATTTTAAAACAAATTTGTAAAGCCTAAAAAGAAAACACCCTGTATACTAATATCATATAAATGACCATCATTGTTTATGAAAGATGGTTCAGATGTTTACATAGTCAGGAAATGCTTTGAGAGCTTTCACTTTGCTTGTTACAGCCTGGAAGTAACTAATAGTTGCAGTAAAACGAAGGTGACTGGTAGGGTCAACCTTATTGACCGGAGCACTGTGAGCTCCCGTGCTATGTCCATGTACAGGGCCTTTTAATGATGAAGCTCGACATCTGCTATGGTTTCCTAGGCTCTGACTTGGACGGAGACGAGTACATAGTCATCTGGGACCCTGATCTCTTCTTTCCTGGATCAAACAAGATTCCCATGATCTTCAGCGACTCCTCTTCAGCAGCGTCGGCTGATGAGAACCTGGTGCGTCTTCTATTGTTTGCTCGCCTTGTGCCATATGGTGTAACTTGGAAGTGGTGTTCAGCATTCTCAAGACGGCAATTGCCTGTGACCTAGTAGTAAGACTCAGGCATGAGATCCATTGGTGTCCGAACAAAGTGATTTCAAAGTGTCGCAGTGTACACTGCTTTTAGAAACTGCAGTCCTTCAGTAAACAGATATTAGACTTGATGATGCAACTTTGTTATCAATTGTTGATGCAAATGACCAGCAGAAAATTTAGAGTTTTGCTGTACGCTTAGAGGAAAAAACTGAAAGATCAAAGGATGACCTGCAAAATCGTCTGCACTGCAGAAAATCTTTGTAGGGATTAGTTATTATTTGTGTTTGTCAACACATGGAAGAAGTCTTCTTTGTGGGAAGGAGGAAGTCACAAAGTCAGTTTTTAAAGTGGTAGTTGTGGAATCTGCCCTGTCAGAAGTGCTCTTGCGCCAGTTAAGGGGGGATATGGCCTGGGAGGGTCAACTTTTGAACCGTTCAACCAATTTGGTTCAAATTTGGAGGGTTATTTCAGCACTATGAGGAAGGATAATCTGCGAAGTTTTAGCATTATCGGTCAGCTTTACAGTATGCGACAGTTCTCGCACTTCAGAAAAAGGACACTTCACTAAGAAGTCTATCGTAGAAAAATAATATTAGCTGGTGGCAAAATTCTTGCTTTAATGTGAAGAACAATACCCACAGTGCAACCTAGATTAAAAATAAATTGCAAAATATTCAATTATGACAAAAATAACGACATCCCAAAATTTAAAAAAAAAGTAAAATTTTTGTGTTTCAAAAACAATTTTTTTTTCTTGAAGGAGTAGATTTTTGTAACTGTGAAGTAGTCTATCTTGTTCCCCAGAAAATTTCAGTCCCAGAAAACCTTGAATGATGTCCCTTTGTATTCAGAATGTCAAACGATTGCTTTCTTAAAACAAGAATGCATGTCAAAAAGTGAAACTGAGAAAAATGCGTTTGAAGTTTTAACTTCTTTTTTTTTATTTTCGGACGATGCCAGGAACTCAAAATTTACCCCAGTCATTGGTGGCACCTTCAACTACATGAGCATGGGGAGGGCAGTGCGTTGAGGCCCCCGAAAAGATTCGCGAGCTTTGTGAAACTGATGCCACAGTCTTTTCCAACGACGCCTAGACGTACCGCGAGTTCGTTCTCTCGAAACTTGCCGATTGATGGTGAATGCGGTGTCGCGACGATGTCTCCGCAAGTCGAGCAGCTAACAACGAACTGAAGGTTGATGCCAATTCCTTCTTCTCGCAAGCTGAGTAGTTTTCCGTGGCACTTGCGGCAGAGTGAAATCGCAACAAGAGTTTGCACGGCGGACACATTGAGGAGACGTCCGGGGGCATTTCAACGGGAGCGTCTGTCGGCTCCGGGTTGTCCGTAGTCCCCGCGTCAAAATCGAGCAGGCTGAGCTTCCTCACGAACATGGTCAGCACATCAGATTCGGAGATGAAGCTGTAGGCTCCGATGTCCGCCAAGCACTAGTTGAGCTTGAAGATCGGGACGACGGCGGCGGAGACGGCGACGATAGTGCCGGCGGAGACGGGTCGCCGTCTCCGCCGGCTCTTTGTTTTTACCGTCGAGAACGCTGGCCAAAGCTACTGCGAGTGCTAACTTTGGAAGCAGGCATTCCTCGGCAGAAAAACTACCGGGAACAAAGAGGGAAAACGAATCTAAACAGCGGCGAAGTAGCGATACCAGCGATACGATCAGAAGCGAAAGAAGCTGCCGATAGCGCGCATGAGGCCAACAAGGAGCTACGTCGCCGAAGTTGGCCAATCGTGAGCCCTGTTTCGGGTCGCAACCAATGGGATTGCTGGTATCATAGTTCCCACTTTTTTTCTGCTTGTATGTACGGGGTTCTCCCGGGCCACAGATAGCCTCAAACGTAGCAAGCTTCTATGGGCAAAAACTAGAAGAAACGGCGTTTCCAACGAGGGTAAGATATCTCGGCTGCGTCGAACGAGCGCGAAGTAGGCCTAGTTTGAAAATGCCGAACTTCGCCGTCTGCTCGCTCGGCGGGTCGCCGCGCGCGGCCGCGAGCTTGCCTAAAATAATTTTTTTGCGAAATAAATACTGCGCATTTATAAATGAAACTTTCTGAAACTATGCTTCAGAATATGGTGAACCCAAATATAATATTTTTTGAAAATGCAATTTTTCGGAAAAAAATGGAATTTCGGGGCCGTATCCCCCCTTAACTCTTGCCGTATTTACACTTGTGTTATCTTCGTGTCTCCCTGCAGGAGGAGGGCATGATCAAGTTCATATGCAACTACATCATCAATGATAATGTGGGCATCATGTCCAATGCTCACCTTGCTTGGTCAGATCAACTCGAGGACGGTATCTTTCTCTCCACTCTGCCTGGGGATCGCAGAGAAGATCTCAACGTGCGTCGACTTCGCAAAGACGGGACAAGCGTCATGTCTTGACAGACACGAGAAGCCGCTGCTGTACCCCGACTTCATGGAGAAAGGGGGCTCCAAGGACACATACCGCTCCAAGCGTGTTTTGGGACATCTCTACCGGCTCCACCGTTCGCTCCAGGCAGTCATCAATACGGACTTCATGTCCCGTACCAGCCAGCTTGCCGAAGGCGACGGTCATTGCGCTCTGTTCGAGTACCCTGGCTGGAAAGACCACCAGGAGGTTGCGTGAGAAAGCTCTTGCAGCCTACACGGTCCAGATGTCCCGAATCCTTCACCAGTACGGGGTGGGAAGTGAAGGGGAAGTCGTCTCTGGAATCATCATCAACGTGTCCGAGTACAACAAGAGCAATGAAGACAAGAACAGTGTGAAAGCATTGGTCGCAAAGCAATACGCCAGCCTCGTGAAGTCGACGCGAGACACATTCTTCAGCGACGTCACTGCCGCCTGCAACAGCAACGGCGCGTCAACGGACATTGCCAAGAAGACGATTCTCCTGCAGATGGCATCTGCCTGGTACATGGTGACTTACGCCGGGGCGTGGCATGAACAGAACTGCCAGAGCTTCCCGTGGTCAGTCGCAGATGTCCTCTTGCTCATCCTGGTGGAGGTGAATGCGGCGGAACCGGAAGCCCAAGCGGAAACCAAAGAACCTCCTCATTGCCAAGCTGAATGAAGTCCTTGCTGATGCGCTATCCACGAAGTCTCCGCAGGATGTCGCTCTAGACGTTGTCTTGCGGTGGGCGTCAAAGGAGGAGTTGCTGAACCAGACAAGGGCGACGGGGCCACGGATCTGCAGGCGTTGCTTGGTTACGGTCTATGGAAGGTTCCTAAGCAGTGTCAACGATTCAGGGCGTAGAGTGTTTGAAGAGATCCAGCACTCGGCTTCGGACAAGTATTTTGAAGGGAAGCAGGAGACTGCCGGTGGATATGTCGTGGGGTTCCTGCGTTACGTGAGCAGCGCTATGGTGAACTCTTCCGGAATGCGACGTCTGCAATTGGGCTTCGCCGCAGACGCATGCGGTGACCATGGCTTCGTTGAGGACGTACAGCATGCTCGCCCCTCTCTGGGGACCCCTGCCAGCTGGGACTGCCGTGCGACGCCAATGCTCACTATCCGGTGCAGAGCGTGCAGGAAGGAAACCCTGTTCGCATCCAGGTAGGCGGGAACGTTTGCTTATCGTTAACGTAGAATATTTGTATGGGTTGACCTTTGTAAGCTTCCACGAGATGTTACGTGGCGGGGAGTTGCACTTAACTATTGGTTTTTTATGTCCGATTTTGTAACTAAATCTAGCGCTGAAGAGATTTATGCTCAGGCTTATTTCTGGATGGTGTTGTATGCAGTGTTGACTGGATGGGATGTCGTGTAGAATGGCAACAAAGCAAACCGGAGCACACTCTGCAATCCGCTGTCATTACCTGGTACAGTCCAAGGGGATGTAATTTTTTATCACCTTTCAGAATTATATCTTGCCAGCAAAAGAAGCACTACTGAAAAAGGGAGTTCTTGGTTTTTAGAAAAATTTGAAATGTATCAATTTAATTTTGCCAGAGTTCTTGGTCTAACATTCTATTTAAAATGCAGGAGAAAAACTGTTCTCCCCCTTTTCCCCCACATCCTTCTCCCAATAGCTTCCTGTTAGCATAGGCAGCTAGGGGAAACAAACACATTGTGCGTGCTTTTGTTTGTTTCTTCCTGTAAAAGGCAGCTAGCTCCACTGGTAGTACCGGCTTAAAGGGATGGTGAACCGAAATTTGGATTTCAGAAAAACAACGCAGGAGATGTAGGCGGGACGCTACAATCCCTACAACACCACTCGTAAGGCGATATCTCGAATGGACGGCCGTATTTTGAGAAAAGGAGGTCGAGATTGAACAAGGCCGACGAGGCGCGTGACGACAACGTACCTGGTTTCCTCCTCTCTTCACTTCGCCTCCTCAAGGCGGCGAAGCGGAGAAGACGCGAGGCCGTTCCCTCTCCTTCTCGGAGAAACATGACGTCAACAAACCTGTGAAATGCGCCTCCTTTTCATGAAAAATACGGTCATCCGTTCGAGATATCGCTGTATGAGTGATGTTTTTGGTGTTTGTAGCATCCCGTTGCACGCTTTTGCCGCGTGTTTTGTGGAATCCAGATTTCGGTTCAGCATCCCTTTAAACTGTTGGACACAGAATTTCCTGTGTGGATTATGACGTGGCTTGGCTTGTCTGGTTTACATCTGCATCTGCAACAGTTTTAAATGCCAAAATAAAGTTCCTCTGCTACAGTTTGAATCCCTTGGCCGGTTTGGACGAACTCTACCAAGGTAGCACCGAGTTATGGGCCGAAACTTGGCTTTTGTCTGGCAGTTTAGGGCATTGAAAAGGCCGAAGAAGCCAAAGTAGAGCCAAACCTGACCTCCCTTGGCAACAATCTGGGTATTTTGGCCCTAATTCGCCAAACAAGTGCCAAACTTAGGCTTCACTGCCTGGTAGTTCGGCTTTAATCTGGCATATTTGGGCCTAAATCGCCTAACAAATGCCAGAGTTAGGCTTACTGCCCAGTAGTTCGGCAGATATTTGGCATTTTTGGGCCAAAATCGCCAAACAAATGCCAAAGTTAGGCTTCACTTTTTGATAGTTCGGCTGTCATCCGGCACCTTCGGGCCAAAATCGCCACAGATGTGCCAGAGTTAGGCTTACTACCTTGTAGTTCGGTTGAGATCTGGCGTCTTTGGGCCCAAGTCGCCAAACAAGTGCCAAAGTTAGGCTTCGCTTCCCGATAGTTCGGCTGTGATCTGGCAGCTACGGGCCAAAGTTGCCAAACAAGTGCCAGAACTAAGGGACGATACAGACAGGGCAATCTTTCAACTTCAACAACATTTATTTCGGCTTCAAGCTCAATGCCCGCCCGCTCCGTGGGAGTTCGGGAAAGGGAAATCTTGGGGGAAGGAGAGGAAGCGGAGGAAGTGTACGCGATCCCCCTGTCCTACGGGGCCAGGTACAGTACGTCGGGCAAACGGGC
Organism: Ixodes ricinus; assembly: GCA_037355805.1. Lineage (NCBI taxonomy): Eukaryota > Metazoa > Arthropoda > Arachnida > Ixodida > Ixodidae > Ixodes > Ixodes ricinus. The sequence continues at coordinate 9,059 of JAZHYW010049031.1, read as the reverse complement.
GATGCCTCAACAACCGACTCCGAGAACATCAAATGGACCTGGATTGAGCGCGTTGGTAATAGATTCAAAAATATACGAAAGAGTCAGACAATGAGAAGAGAAAGGGAAGAGAATGAGAAGAACGCCGCGCAACATCTCATCGCCGTCACTCCTGCTCTCGGAGAGAGAGATGACCTTCCTGGGGTCGGAGTTGGCGACCTTGACGGCCCGGAATGGCGGGCGTTGACTCGGAAAGTTTTCGGGACGAGATTCCTGTCCACGCCAAGCGCCCCCCACCTCCCTTACTTCCTTTCCCGCCCCCTTCGCTCCTTTCTTTGCTCCCCCCCCCTCTCTCTCGCTGGTCTAATCTTTCCCACTAACCGTTTCCCCAAATCTTCGGCAGCTCGTTGCTTGTCAGCCTGACAATAAAGACCTCTATGTGTTGAAAGTCGAAAGATGTTTGCCCTGTCCGTCCTCTTTGTCTGACTCTTTCGTATATTTTTGAATCAAATGGACGCCGAAAGAGCTACTTCGGATTCTCAGCACCCGATCGTCATTCACGGGAGGAAATGTCCCGGCTGCGCTCCTAATTTCGCCGGCACGACAGCCATGGGAGGTCACTGTGAGCGAGTCGGGAGAGAAATAATTGAAGCCTATCGGGGGGCGACAAGCCCGCAAAACATAAGCACCCCTCCATTTCGCTCTCAAGAAAGAAGATTATCTTTCTGAGGCCCACAATGGAAGCCGAACGCTGACAGACTATGGCAAGGCGACAAGGTCACCGGCAGAAGCGGCCTTTCCTTTCAATCCGTTCCATTTCTTTCCAAAGAAGGGCTGGGACTCCCCCGTCCCTTATTTCCATACTGTAGAACAGGTCGGGATACACTCTCTCCCCTGTAGCTTTGGCTGTACAGCAGGTTTTTTTTTTTTAAGTTGTGTTTGTTTTTTGTTTGTTTTTTTACTCTAAAGCGTCGAAAATGCCAAGGGAGCTTAGCTGCGTTGTTGTTGCCCCTTCGGCCTCGCCTTTTGCAAATCCTCGCCACCTGCTTTTGTGTCTTCCTGCGGCTGGAAGCGAGCCAGACAGCCGCTTTAAGCAAATCAAAAAGGTGGAGCGAAAAGCGTGACCTCTGCGTAGGAAGCGTAGGACTAAAACGTTTGGACAAAAATTTTTTTCACGTGACTCTCTCTGTCACGCTGATGGGATCTCTGGGCTGTTGTTTTCGCCGTTTGCCTAGTTATAGAAATGGGCGGGCCACGTAGGTCCGGTTTTTGAAATGCGCTCTTCAGTGTTCTGTTGCTTTCGTGCGTTGCAGACGCGGCCGTGTTTTGTCGTCGTAAACGGCCGGAATACGTCCATGCCAGTTTTTTGGTAACAGCCGTTTTTTTCACCGGAGTTCGTGGAATTTTTGTGATGTGTTTGTTGGACACGCTTCGACAAAAACCGCTCTACGCCGACGACGAGACGTCAGTTGAATGTGCTCAGCCTTCTTTCTCGAGTGTGTTTGTGGGGTGCCTGAGTTGGATTATGCATCTATCAAGGATTACATGATATCGCTCTTTTATTAGTAAGTACAGTGCAAGCATGCTTCTGATAGTAGCCCTGCTTTCCTCTCAATATCCGCGGTTTTTGTGTGATGAATTTTGCTTGGCATGAGGACAGTGTTAATTTTATTTTATAATTTGCTTTTCGTTTTACAGAGAAGTGTGACCTTTGAAAATATGTCGAGAATAGACTGTGTGTAATGATAGTGGTTTAATAAACTTCTGGGAGCGATCGAAAAAATTTTGTTTGTCCGTATATGTGATTTGATACGCAACAAATGATATGCAACGTACACATACTTGCACGACGTTCGGCCAATACGGAGCAGACGCATCGTAGAGTATTCGCACAATATTGCGCGAACGCTAGGCTGGGGCAAAACGGCTGTACGGCAGTACGTGCCGGATATCAAACGGTGGTGAAAAACTGGATCTTTGAGCGATATTTGAAACGGCTTTCGGCCGGTACTGGCACGATACTGCAAAGTATTGCCGTGCTGCTTGAAAACGGAGGTGATGACATCTGACCATCGTGTTTCCAACGCTTATTTAATTTAATTCTCGCCTTGGGCGCGTGAAAGAGCACTTCTGTGACACACCAGGAATATTCCAAACTTGGGCAGGCCTCTCGGCTTTCTTTGCCAGGCACTTATTTGGCACTTCAGTGGGTAGCCAAAAAGAGCCAAACTTCGGCATGCCCCGAATCGCCAAATTAAGATTTACTGCGGCAGTTATGGCTCAAGTCTGACACTTACTTTGGCAGAACTGTAGCGCACCAGAGAAAAGCTAAACTTGGCATGTCCGAAATACCCAGATTAGGCGTTGCTTTGGCAGTTATGGCTCAAGTTTGGCACTTACTTTGGCACAACTGTGGCGGACCAGAGAAAAGCAAAACTCGGCGTAACCAAAATACCCGAATTAGGTGTTGCTTTGGCAGTTAGGGTTCAGGTCTGGCACTTACTTTGGCAGAACTGTGGCGGACCAGAGAAAAGCCAAACTTGGCATGTCCGAAATACCCAAATTAGGCGTTGCTTTGGCAGTTATGGCTCAAGTCTGGCACTTACTTCGGCACAACTGTGGCGAATCAGAGAAAAGCCAAACTCGGCGTGGCAGAAATACCCGAATTAGGCGTTGCTTTGGCAGTTAGGGTTAAAGTCTGGCACTTACTTTGGCAGAACTGTGGCGGACCAGAGAAAGGCCAAACTTGGCATGTCCGAAATACCCAAATTAGGCGTTGCTTTGGCAGTTATGGCTCAAGTCTGGCACGTACTATGGCACAACTGTGGCGGACCAGAGAAAAGCCAAATTTGGTGTGGCCGAAATACCCAAATTAGGCGTTGCTCTGGCGGTTATGGTTCAAGTTTGGCACTTACTTTGGCAGAACTGTGGCGGACCAGAGAAAGGCCAAACTTGGCATGTCCGAAATACCGAAATTCGGCGTTGCTTTGGCAGTTATGGCTCAAGTACGGCACCAACTTTGGCGCTCCTCTGGCGGACCAGAGAAACGCCAAACCTTGGCATGCCCCGAATTCCCAGATTAGGATTTACTATGGCAGTTATGGCTGAAGTATGGCACCAACTTTGGCGCTCCTCTGGCAGACCAGAGCAACGCCAAACTTTGGCATGTCTGAAATACCCAAATTCGGCGTTGCTCTGGCAGTTATGGCTCAAGTATGGCACCAACTTTGGCACTCCTCTGGCGTACCAGAGAAGAGCCAAACTTTGGCATGCCCTAGGATCGCCCAACTAAGGCTATAGTTAGGCACCGTACTTTGGCACTGATGATTGCCATGGTGCAAAAACCTAACTGCGCCAAAGTTGGGCCCTTATGTTTGCCAGACCTTTGCCCAAGTTGGGCATTCCTCTGGCGTGCTACCTGGGTATAGCTCATCAACAGGAAGCCGTCCCCAAATTGTTCAGGACGAATATAGCTTGTCTGCTTTCTCCGGTTTATGCACTCAACCGTTTTGGGCGACTTATGCTTGCTCATGACTTAGCTTGCGGCTCTGCCAACAGGTGGCAGCCACGATTTTTTTTTTAAAGAGCTTGCACCCATTTCGTTTTTTCGCTAGACATTTGATTTAGAAGATAACCAAAATGATTTTGAAGGCAACAATTAAGTAAATTGAGGGTCAGAAATTTAATAAACCAAAAACGGTTAACCCTTTCCCTACCATGGATCGACCTGGGTTCGTCCACACTGTTTGTACCGCTCCTCCCGAAGACAAGCTGGGCTCGCCCACGTTTATTCGGGCTCCAATGCGCTACCGTGGGACGAACTGGGCTAATCCACGTGTTTATGGTTAGCTTTGCCGTGGATAGATGGCGCTTCAAGGAAAATAAAAAACATGGTAACTTTCTGAATTTGGCGGAAAATTGTTACAACGCAGGCAACGGGATTTAAAAATGGCGGCAACATCTTCTGGTCGCTATGCTCATAGTGACGCATCTTGCATCAAAACTGGGGCAAAAACGAAGATATTGTGACGTCTCTTCAGATTCAGAAGATGAGGAAATGAATCTTTAATCGGGCAGCAAGAGTGATGCAACTGAGTTATTAGATTTTAGCTCAGACGACTTCTATTTCGATGAGGACATCGTGTCGGTGTGTCGGCATTGGACCAGAATCAACATAAAAAATCCCCCTCCTGCCCCTCCACGTTTTCCGCTCACTTTGCGTGCAAGGTGATGTGAACTGTCTGCAGTACTGCTACGCCCGGCCTGAACATCCATGTGGAATTTGATGTGAACTGTTTGCGGTAATGCAGTGAAACCGAACTTTAGTCCCCTTTTCTTTTGCAGTGTATTAAAGGTCTCTCATATAATGAATCTTTGGCATTTGTTTTTGGCCTTTGTATTGCATATTAAATTTATGGGGCACATAAAAAGAATCAATATTTTCAAATCGTTTTTTTCAAAATTTTTGTTGTAGGCAAAGGGTTGAGGGCTTAATTCCATAATTAAACTTGCAAGCCTTTTTTCAGCGTACCTTGAACAGAATTCAGACGGTAAATATTGGTTCCAGTTTGGTGGTACTCAAGCAACATTGGAAACATTGGTGGCTCATCGAGCAACATTGGCAGTCATCATGTTTTATTCGGCACTTCCCGCGCATAGCTTCTGATTGGACCCAAACCCCAAACGCAGCTGGTGACGCAATGGTGAAAATGTCTGTCTAAAAGTAATTTCGTATTTATGCATGGCAGATATCTGATAAAATGATATCTAAGCTGAATGCTGATCTCGCCCCCATGCCAAACACATACTGGAGCATATCGGACAGTTGATGTGGACGCCTCTCGATCAGCGGTCCTCCAAACCCCAGTGCGCGGGCTAGTTCCAGCCTGCAGTGGCGTTTCGGGTCGCCGGATGGCCGCCGGATGTGTACATGTTTGGTACTCTAACGTGTACCAGACGCCTACACGTGAGTGAAAAAAGGCAAGCAAATACGGTTTGCTCGCTACTCGCTCAAAAAGTAACTAGTATAAGCACGTTACTCGCTGCTGAGATTCGAAAGGTGCTTGAGCTTAAAATGAGTGGGTTACTTTCTCGTTACTCTGGATGTATCGTTCTTCTGAAGCAGTAGCGTCTTCATATATCTAGTGTAGTTGATAATGCCTAGATTTTTAACGCGTTCATGGGTATCTTCATGGCTTTCTTGTTGGAGCTTTTTGCGGGGAAGTCACAGCTGCGAGCTCAGGTGAAAATCAAAAAGGATAACTTGAGTTACACGCGTTCCTATCTAAAAGTAGCTAAATATTGTTTCTTGATACTCCATCCAAAAATAAAGGAAATGTGCTGATTGTTATTTCTCTCGAGGGTGACTAAGTCTTTACTTCATCGCAAAAAAAAAAAAGTAACTAGATAGAAGAAACGCCTCAGTAGTAACGTATTATGGGGGGGGGGGGGGGGGGAAATGACACGAAAATGCTCAAATTAATGCTGTCTTTTTTTAAATTGCGAATCGAGAAAAAAATTACGACAGGCTTCTTTGGCATCTTGGCATTGCTGTCAGTAAAAATGACTAGACTCAAGTTAGTGGAACTAAAAATATTGATTGATAATAAAACGTCACAAATGTCTAATTTTGCCCCGGCCTCCAAAGCAAAACGAGACATGTACTAAAACAAAATAAAACAACTTGTGAAAAAAAATGAGAGTTCAGTTTTTGCATTTGGATTGCTTAAAGAATACACCATGGGCACCTGTACAATCTTTGTGAACCCACAATTTGCATGCTGCACATTGTATTCCACACAAAACGGGAGCTGTTTATCTCCATAGTGTTTTTCACATCATGCGCTACAGTCACATTGTCTGCTCGTCGCGAGGCTTGCAGAATACTTCTGCTTTACTGGCTTATTCAATGAACAAATAGTCGGCAGTCTATCTCCTTCATCCTGAATAATCTTTCTCCTCGGTTTAATTTTTTCACCGTGGGTGTAAACGGTCATCTACACATCTTTGTACGCGAGTCCAAAAGGGACTTCTTCATGTGCACGATGTGCTCAACGAAATTTTTCTTACTTGAGGATTTGGGGGCAGAAAAATAGGCGATAAATTCTGCTTAGAGCGGAGTGAGGGTTCTGCTCACGCGATGTAAAGTGTGCTACCCGATGCAAAGGGAAAGTTGACAAATCCAGTCCTTGCCTTGCCTTGTCTTGCCTTGGATTGGATTGAGGGCACGACACTAGGCTTAATCCAGTTAGAGCTTCTAGATTTAGTAACAAATGGGAAAGGAGCTGACCCCAATCCAATCCAAGCATTAAGCCGAAAGTATCCGAAAATGCGCATCTGACGGCAGTGCGCCATGCTGCCATTCTGTTTACTGACGTGTGTGGTTGAGCGCCGTGTTTCCATTGTGTTTCCGAAAGTGGCCTTCTTCACTGAAGTTGTCGGCGACAAGACAGTGCTTGTTTATTCCGGACTGGACGAACCCGAATATTTCGGGATATGTGTTGATTAAGCCCGTGCAAAATGATGCTCACAATGCTCAGTGCTCGATGCCTTGTGTGGTAGTGGTCTTATATATTTAACCGCCTCTACAGTGGTCAGGGAATTTCACCTGAAATTATCAGATAAAACTTGGAAACGTCAGGGAATCTTCAAAATATTAATTTACTTGACACCCTGATTATTAGTGCTCATTTTTTTTTTTGTTTCATTCAGATTTGAAGAAATGCGAAAGCATTAACCGTCTCATGGAGCGAGTTGACGTCATCAGTTTGAAGCGCGAAAACGGCAGATAGTTTCCTTCGGTTCCATTGGCTGGCGCGTGTCGACGGGGCTCCCATTGGCCACTGTGCTCGTCAGTTTCCACGACCGCTCACCCCATGGCGCTGCGTGTCCACCAGCGCGCCGTTGCTCCCCTGGGCACAGAACCTCCTAAGGTCACCGTGCCCAGTGGAGCGCGCGCGCTGACCGGCGACGAAAAGCACGCAGCAGACGACAAAGGGAGCGGACGAGCGGCTTGCATGCTTTCGCATTCAGAACTCATAACAAATGCTTAGGTGTAACCTCAATCTTTCTTTAAATTTTTGGTTGCTATGGCAACGGGGGGTTGAGCGGCTTACGACCGCCACCGCTGCATGCGCGGCCTATATAAAGGTGACGCAAGAGGCTTCAAAACCTGTTGCACTCGCTCTCGGTTGGATCCAAATGTAAATGTATGACAACGCTCTGACACGCCCCCAATTTTTTTTTATACTAGGCGTTAAAATGCTGTGTTAGGACATCACCGGAAAATTGTTTCACTTTAGAGTTGCATAGTTTTTTTAATAAAAAATAGAAATACGAAGCCCAATTCAAAGTGCCCGCCAGTGCGCTGTGACGTAGCAATGTACCGCAAGGTGTCAGGGCGGTCAGAAGGGAGGCATCGCCGGAAGCCACGCGAGTTGTATCACTCCTCGTGCTTACTGCGACCACATGTAATATATTTTTTATATTTTTGTTATTCTCCGCATTTCTGTGAGCAATCCAAGCAGACAAGGTTTATTTTATTTGCCTTTTATCGCCTGTTGCTGCATGGTAGAAGAGAGAGTCAGTGAACCTAGTAAACAAGTTGTACTCATGTTCTAGACAAAACACGTATTTTATGCTCGACGTTTACTTGTACTTGATACGCTCACCCGGGGGCGGGATCCAAAAAAGGGGGGGGCGACGGGGGCGGCCGCCCCTCCCCCTTAAACAAAGTCGACTCCCCCTCCCCGTTTCTCGGAGAGCAATTTGACATAGGTGGACCCCCCCCCCCCCCCCCCCCCCCACCCCCCTGTGCACAAGCAAGAATGGGGGAATAGAGAGACGCTTCCATGTGCGCTTCGCGCACATGAAGGCAATAATATTCTTACAACACCCCCCCAGAAAAAAAGAAAGAAAAAACAAAAAACAAAAATCAGCAGAACCCATCGCTTCGGGAATGATTATCTACGTTAATGCGAATAGCATCAAACGGTGCGGAGTTATGCGCGTTCGTCAGGTGGCCGGCACACCCCAGATACGCCAGCCCACTCTTGAGGCGATTCTAAATTTGTTGACACTTTCTGCAGCCCTGCGCACGATCTCCGCAGCCCAGCACGTGCGTTTGTGTCACTTAGAGAAGGCGAGCAAAGCACGCGCCATACGCACAAACACTCAAAATGGTACCGACCAGACTTTCTGGGCGTCTCGCTGAGTCTCTAACCCACGGTACTCTAAACGGTTGTTTATATCTTTTACCATAGGACGCGCTTTACAGCGCTGTCACAGCTACCTGTTGCGCGCGCGTTCCATGCACGAGGGCTCATTCCGCTCTCGTGAGGCCGAGCACGGCCGCTGCATCACCCTCTCCCCGAGCGCGGGAGAGGGTGAGCTCACCCTCTCCCCGAGCGCGGGAGAGGGTGAGCGCCGGGAGAGAGGGTGAGGGAGATGGAACGCGCGTGCACCGGTAGCTGTGACAGCGCTGTAAAGCGCGTCCTATGGTAAAGATATAAACAACCGTTTAGAGTGCGTTGAATGACTGCCTCTCATAGCTCTGTGGTTAGCGCGTCTGCCTGCTGATCAAAGGGTCAACGGCTCGAATCCCAGCCGGCGCCGGTCTTTTTTATTTATTTATCGACCCGCGGCGTAAGAGGTTAGATAGCCAGATAGGTAGATAGATAGATACATAGACGAAAAGTGCGTGAAGTATCCAAAGAATGCTATTCGCATTAAAACAAAACGGAGTTGTTGATTTGTTTTTGCACTCCAGCAGTTCGTATTCTCTAGACTGCAGGCATCTTCAGCCTGGAGAATATCCGATGATTCGACGACCTCGGTGTCAGAAACTTCAGCAGTGCGATCGGGCGTGTCGTATGCTAGCAATCCCTAATTTCTGCGAGCGTTCTCAATTTTATTTTCAAAACTCGATAGCTTGTTTTGTGCCCAGTATGGCTCTGTGCCATCGCACTGATGGCATGCACTCGTACACTGGCTTGTACTCGCGACGCGCTTTCATTGTTGACCTCCATCACGTCGTTCCACTGGCTCTTCGTCCTCAACTTTTTACAGCACGCAAACCAACC
>JAZHYW010049030.1:0-44043 GCA_037355805.1 Ixodes ricinus | reverse complement strand
CTTCATATTACAAATACGCGGCCGGGAGCTGCGCGCGGCGCGGCCATAAAAAATGTCACTGCTATTGGCGACTCCAGCAAAATCGACGCCGCGTGGCGGCAACGCCGAGAAACTCAAGACAGGAGGTCGTTTCGACTCTGTCGCCTGCTATCGCTGCTCGGTTCTCTTAGGCAGCATAAAACAAACATCGTTTACAGTAATTATTTTTATGCTTCCGACGTGTCATTCCTACGCATTCACTTGAAGAAGGTTTTTACCGTCAAAAAATCACTTTGCTTTCATATGTAACACCGATACTACGCTGCAGCGCAAGAGATTTATGGTGGTCCGTGTACTGAATGTTGAAAACAACCTCATTTCGTCCGCCATTTTGCCTGACCAGCGCGCTCCCTAGGATTCGCTGGGGTCGCGAATTAGCGGCGAAATGTTCTGGTGGCGCCCTGCTATGGTTCCCTCTCGTGACGTCATTACCTCGTGACCAAAAAGTTTGATGATGTTTGTAATGAGCATGATAGAAGCTTGAAATCATTGCGCTGTGAAACCAAAACTGCCAACACCGCCGAAATTCAAATTTTTTTTCCATTCCTCTTATTTCTGTCGAAGAGAAATCCTTTGTCGACGTCACAGTCAGCATTCGGCCAACCGTAGAAGGCCGATCACAGCGACGCTTTCGATCGTGTACGTTGCCAATACCCGGGGACAACGTTCTGCGGGTATGCGTGCAATCCAAGGTACGGGAGAGCGCGCTTGAGCGCCGATCAAAGCTGTGCACGCGTGCTCTCTTCCTCTCTTCGGAAATTCCACAGAAAGTTGTCCACGAGTGCAGACTCTGGTCAAAGCCTACTGGAGAAGCCGTCAAAGAAGAAGCGAACTCGTAAACCGTTTAGAAACCATCGCGGAGCCGGTTATGCCTTTGTCTTCGCACTGTGCTGGAATGCGACATTGCCGTAACGTGTTGCTAGATTTTCGGCGACTGGCGGTGAACGCTAGTTCGATAAAACCTTAGAGCAACTAGAAAAAGAATAATCACAGCGCTGGTCAAAAACCTGAACGCTGTTTGTATCTCCCCAAGTAATGCCACGACAAAAAAAATCGCATGGTATGAACATTCTCTTGTTTATTCATTCGATTAACATTGAAGAAGGTTATAGCCGTGATTCACGAAGACACGGAAGGGACGTTTTTGTCAACCTCAGAAACTCTCTGGCAGATCAGAGAGGTGAGCAATGCCTCGGTCATTTCCACATGGGTCGAAGGTTCAGCGATGCACCCCAGTGTTCCAGAAGATTGCCTCTGCCTCGTGTGTCTGTAAATAATGAAAAAGGCTCAGATTCAATACAGCCGCTAAGCGCAATCCAACATTCGAATGCATGCATTTATGTTTCCTGCGGATATACAAAGAATCCATTCATCTCAAATGGTTCCCAAGATGCGGCACCCGCACCAAGAAGTCTCCGCGGGACATCGGCCTTGTCCGATTCCCGCCGAGACGCTCCCGCGAGTGAACCACGACATCAGTATGTACCACACGTTCGCCGCGGGGTCTGTGTGTCCGATCTTATTCATGAAATGTCAGCACCATCTTGACCGAGCCCCTGACGTTCACAGCAGGCGCGGTAGATGCACACACATGGGGCATCGACCATGTTCTCTAAAAGCCCATGCACACAGTTTTGTTTGAGAGCGTTTAAATGCTTTTGATTGCGTTGCGCAATGGCCAGTAACAGAGTCATTCGTGCTTGGTATGCCATGCGTCAAGCTACTACTTGAAGAGTCCAATTTCATCACGGCTGGTCTAGAATGAAAAGGAGCGCTTTCTTCCTTCAGAAGGTTTCTGCCGCCGCTGCTCGGTGGGGTCGCTGAAACCTCACCCTCCTACAGCGCTTTAACTCCTTCTAGCAAGACACCCAAATCTCACCGTGGTGGCTTCTTGGCTCCGGGATTGAATTGCAGAAAATTCCAGACTGATTAGTGCTAAATAAATTGAAGACAACACGCAAAAACGCAGTCACAAAGAGAGAACAACGAAGGAAGAGTGTTAAAGTCTTTTTGCAAATGGACAGCAAGTGTCCTTGTCTTTCTGCGCGCTGTTTCTAATAGGTTAAGTCATGAACCAACTCGCCTTCATTGCTACCTTAGTTAAAGCTACAGGCTTGAGGCATTCTGCCTGCAAGGACTTACGCAGAACACTTCTTTTCTTTGTCTTCTCAAAAACAAATTTCCATAAACAAGCGTCTACTTATCGTAAACAGACTTGTGCCCGTTACTTGAAAAATGGGATGGATTACAGTTACAAATTACCGAGCCTCAAACGTATTGGATTACTTTTACAAATTGCTTTCACTGAAAAATAACGGATTACTTTACTCGTTACGTTACAAATTACTTTCACGTTACTTTTTCCGCACACTTATCCAGAAAACAATACAAACAATTTTGATATTTTTACAAAAATGTTCGGCAACCCTACTTTCATTTCTCATACTCCCGTATTATGGTAGTCCTTGTAAATATAAAATATTGTATTTAAGAGAAAGAGTGTAGGTGCATTTTTTTCACCTGTAAGCTGACAAGGCACCGAAAGCTGCAACCGCACCCGCTATCCCGCAAGCTTACGGCCTCCGGAAATGATCCCTGGAATTGTGCAGACAAAGCTAGCGGTACTCGTGCTCAGTAGCAGCGTCTACCTCCGCTACGAAATTCGGAGCTAAAGAAGCTATCTCCGAAAGCTCCCTTTTGATTCAGGTGTATCGCCTGTTATTCACAAGAAAAGAAAACTTTGTTCTAACATTACAATGTATAGCCAATGCAGACTGCAGGTGTCTCAACTCACCTCGATGTGTTTCCGTAGATTAGAGTTTGTTGTTCTTACTGATGACAATGTGTCTTTTTTTTTTTGGCAAGCAAAGTATGCATTGTAACTTTAGGTTTCCGTTTTACTTAATGCCCTGAATTTTGAACCTTTCATTAATAGATTGACATGGAGACGACGGACACTCCATGACCGAAGACTCGACCAGTCAGAGAAAAAGTGGCGGTTACGGGTTATCGATAGTTCATCGGTTCTCACTTTCATACCAATATTCGTGGAGGCCAGGGGAGGGAGGGCATAAAGAGCGAGAGAAGCGGTGGCCATTGGTCTTACAAAACAATAGATGATCACTCCTTTACGCGTTCTCTCTCTCTCTCTCTGTCAGCACTCCTTAGATGGCCTACCAGACTAGTAAACCAAAGTCCATACCTTCGAAGACGATGCTCTTAGCCTCGCGCCGGGCGCTTTTCAGCCGTGCCTCAAGAGCGTGTTAGAATACAATAGCGAACATCAAAGACAAAGAGAATTCTACATCTTCGCACCAGTCTACATCTTATCTAACCGAGCTGTGAACCCGCGTTTGATGTCTGTGCAGGTGGCGAGAGGCGTCGAAGAAGTTGGAAAGGGTGAAACGGTGTAAAAGACAAAAACAAATAAATACAAAGAGCTTTCTCCTGCCCGGCAGAAGAAGAAAGACATGATGGAAGGCGACGGAGGGCCTACTTGGCGTTGTCTTACTTGATGATTGTCTTTCGTATATTTGTACATGTCTTGCCCATTTTTCTAGTGGTTTTAGTGACCGGTCATAAAAACAATCGTGATTTCTTTTCGGCTATTCTCCCCTTTTCGATGTTTTCTATTTTGCTGAACTTGCTCTCTTTATAGAAGAAGTTGTAGTTGGGCTAGTTCGTGAACGTTGGAAAACATGGTGTAAGGCGCAAAAACAACGTACACAAGAGAGAAATCAGACATACAGGCGCCACTCACAACTGTGTTTGAAAAGTGCAGAAAGAAAGAAATATATATGTCGTCATCTTCATCACGTCCAAGCATGCGCTTGGCCATGTGATGTACGCTTAATCTCCCACTCGCAAAAACTTATCAAAAAATCTAATTAGAGCATCATAGAGTGCAATAGATGTGTCACTTACGCATTGTGTACTCCCTTTTTTGACAAAATACGCTTCCAATAACTCACGCGCTTATTGGCGCTTGCCTTTGCCCAGAATCGCTGTCTAAAGCGGGTTTCACATGCAGCGATTTTGGCCCTAGAGCGGCGCGATTTCTGCCGCCGCGGCGCTCTGGCCAGCCGCAGCGGCAGAGCGGCTCGGTTCCACCGGTTGGAAATTTTCGCGCGGCAGAGCGGCAGCTTCCCAGCTGGCCACTCACAGCGCGGCGGGATATCACGTGACAGAAGGAGAAACATTGCGGGAAAGCTGGCGCATAGGACGGCGGCATTTCCACGTTCTTGAACCACACGACAAGCAGAGAAAGTACGCAAGCGACTGCTTTGTGGTTTCTTTTTTCGGCGGGTCGAGCTTCTTTGCTTCAGCAGTGGCGTCGAAACTGTTCAGGAGATTATGGAGGAGGGGATTGCTGTACCCCTTCCTCGGAATATGTTTTCTCAATGAAACACGTGGCTCTTTTTTACTTTCCTCGCCTGAGTACCAAGTGTAGCGAGCGCAAGAGACGCTAATTGGAAGCGGCTCGTGCGAGCGCTAGTGAGGAAATTAAAAGACGAAGAAGAACTGAGCGACATTGATGTGTCTTTTCGAACACATATCGTCCACCAAGTAAGAAAATGTATCTCGCCCAGTTCAATGAACTGCTTATAAGTGAAGTGTCGATGCGTCGGGTTCTTTGGGACGCGCAGCTCAAAACATTTAGAAACAATGGGACCAAAGAGAAACTCTGGGAAGAGGTGACTGAGGCCGTGAAAGTGATCGCATCTGCTTGCTGCAAGCAACAATGAGCCATCGCAACGGCAGGAAACGCTCATGTGAAATGAAACCTCGCGATTTGTGCCGCCGCGCCGCTTGCGGCAGCGATTTCGTCCGTGGGAATGTTGCATGCGAAACCCGCTTAAAGCGGGTTTCACATGCAGCGATTTTGGCCCTAGAGCGGCGCGATTTCGCCGCCGCGGCGTCTGGCCAGCCGCAGCGGCAGAGCGGCCTGGTATCGACTTCGCGCGGCAGAGCGGCAGCTTCCCAGCCACCACACAGCGCGGCGGATATCACGTGACAGAAGGAGAAACATTGCGGGAAAGCTGGCGCATAGGACGGCGGCATTTCCACGTTCTTGAACCACACGACAAGCAGAGAAAGTACGCAAGCGACTGCTTTGCGGTTTCTTTTTTCGGCGGGTCGAGCTTCTTTGCTTCAGCAGTGGCGTCGAAACTGTTCAGGAGATTATGGAGGAGGGGGATTGCTGTACCCCTTCCTCGGAATATGTTTTCTCAATGAAACACGTGGCTCTTTTTTACTTTCCTCGCCTGAGTACCAAGTGTAGCGAGCGCAAGAGACGCTAATTGGAAGCGGCTTGTGCGAGCGCTAGTGAGGAAATTAAAAGACGAAGAAGAACTGAGCGACATTGATGTGTCTTTTCGAACACATATCGTCCACCAAGTAAGAAAATGTATCTCGCCCAGTTCAATGAACTGCTGATAAGTGAAGTGTCGATGCGTCGGGTTCTTTGGGACGCGCAGCTCAAAACATTTAGAAACAATGGGACCAAAGAGAAACTCTGGGAAGAGGTGACTGAGGCCGTGAAAGTGATCGCATCTGCTTGCTGCAAGCAACAATGAGCATCGCAACGGCAGGAAACGCTCATGTGAAATGAAACCTCGCGATCCGTGCCGCCGTGCCGCTAGCGGCAGCGATTTCGGCCGTGGAATCGCTGCATGTGAAACCCGCTTAAGAAAGACGTGGCTCAGAATCGCAAGGAAAACGTATTCTATGACCATGCGCTCGCACATTAGTGAGTGGCATAGTGACGCCATTTTTCCTTGGTAATTCGAAGCTGTGCACTTACTCTCGCTATACTTATGATATGGTAGACTATGAAAGCGTGGCAACAAGCTCAGGAGAAGAAACGTATTGATATTGGCTCAAGGGAAGTAAAAGCGTGTTTTATATGCGAGAAGCAATTCCGTTTTAAATAGCATTTCTAATCGAATCTAGGATTGCGGAAATTTGTATTTCCATTGTATAACCTCGTCCGTCTTGCCCACCGTAGCTTTGAAGAAATACAGGGAGCATGCCTTCCATTCCGTAGATTTCAGCTCGCACTGGACTTCACATGGCGACGGGGTTTCTTTCAAATTTTAGTAGACCTTTCGCGAAAATCCCGAAAGGCCTCGTGCGAAGTCCTGTACGCTTCTCCTTGCCCCCACAGTGTGTATTCCCTAACACTCAAGAGAACGAGAGGGTAGCGCATTTTCCTGCCTGCGCTTGACCGTTCGGTTTGGCCTCTAAGGTAGCCTCAATATTCTGCTAAAACGGTTGTACCTAGTGTTCGCGGCATTCCTTCCGGCGCCGCAGGCGGGGTTGGACACTTTTCAAAAAATCAATTGCGCTGTATGTGGGAAGTCAGTGGGTTACGTGAGGGCCTGGGGAGGTACTGGTACAACAACGTATTGCGGTCTATTCCGTGCACGACTGCACACTGCTTCTGACTTTCTCGAGTGCAAATGACTAGACCACCGGTAAGAGGTGTTCACACTGCCAACTGCGAAGTACTTATCTCGGACGGGCGTCTCGCGCGGAACGCCACCAAGAATCGGCGGAACCCCGCCATAACCACGTGAAATTGATTTCGTCGTAGAGTCGGGACGTACGTCATCGGCTGGACGGCTCGCTGCATCGGGTCACTGGCTTCGGTGGCTACCGCTTACCACTCGCCGTCGGTCAGGCATGAAAGCGCGAGCGGCATCGACGCTCTCCCCTTCTCCCCATTTCCATCTTTTGTTTTCGTTTTTCTGAAATAATTTTCCAATACTGTTAAAAAAAAAGTATATATATGCGCAGTGTTTCTGCTTGTTTGAGTTTTACACGGAAAGAATAGCCTCTTTCATACATCACGAAGCTGGCGCTAAAGCTCACTACCCTCCCCCCCTCCCCCACCCCCCTCGAAGTTTTATGTTCCGCAATGCTTCATCGCTCTTCACATTGGTGCGTTGATTCCGTGGCCCGGTTTTTCTACCGTACTTGTTTCGAAAATAGAACGCCGTGAAGCGGAATGCAAGTATCCATTGTCGTTTTTATATCAGCAGCGGTTTACTGTTTTCTCTGCGTGGAAGATGGGAAGAGCAGTCGACGGTCTGTGTGTCGATAATACAGATTCCGTCACATCTTCGTGCGCGGAGGGTCAGAGACAGGCACGTAGCCAGGATTTTGTTTCAGGGGGGGGGGGCGCCCATAACAAAATGCTGTATGAGGGGAGGGGGAGAGGAGGCCCCAGCAAAATGGAAGATTTCGGTGGGAAGGGGGGGGGCCGGGCCCCATGGGACCCCCCCCTCCCCCGGATACGTGCCTGGTCAGAGAGCTTATAGTAAGAAGTAATTCTTAGTCCACTCGCAGCGAGACTGGTGTCTGCACCGTCAGATGAACAACTTGGCCAGAGCTGTACGACTGGAAAGTTCAAACTAGCGGTCTTTAATGTACATACGTCAGTGCAGCACAGCAGTAACCTGCACGACCCGCACGGCGAAACTTTGTTGCGACCATTCGCATCTGCTTGCACACAGGTAGTCGCTCCATGATATCACAGACCATAGCAACGAACGAGGAGGCATTAACTGCTGCCTGTTCAGCCTTTTTCACGCTGAACGGGCCCGAGCCAGACCATAATCGCCGAAGTGCTGTTTACGTATTCTTACCGAGAAGCTCAACGGTCGAACACGCGCTGTTTCACGATGCAGACAATCCTACATACACATCGATGACAGCGATGCCAGTAGTTTCTTCGCACGGACTGCTTTACAGCCCCTCAAAATACTTTACTCAGCCACGACGCCCCCCCCCCCTTTTTTTTTGTCTTCGGTAGCTCAATTTTACATTACAGTAGACGCGCAGCAGACGCTACGAGCCATCGGATCTAATCCAGTGCAGTAAGAGTGTCACGTGATCTGCTGCCATTGTCTCTACTCAGTGTTCGAGCGCATTCAAACGTCAAGCGCCAGCGTCCTGCGTTCGGCCTCCGCGTTTGAACGCGTTTCAAGTTCGAACCCTGAATAGGGATGAAGGCAGCTAGCATAGCGTATATACCAAGGCCCACAGAAATACTACAAAAAGTATTCGGGAATACAAATACTGAGATACATATACTTTAAAGCCCAGAATACAGATACAGAGACACATTTGGCTTTTATGCAACGGGATATCCCTGAGGTACTTCTGCAATAACGGCAAAAAAGTATTCTGGGATACAGATACAGATACCCATAGAAATTCATTTGTTCCTTAACGTTGCTACGTGGGGAGGGTGCAGTTCGTGGCCTACGCAAATAGAAATTTATGCTTGTGCTCCTCTTGTGTCATTTTATGAGCTTTCTCTTACCTCGCACTCTTAATTTATTATTGATGCCACTCAAGAAACATGTCACCCCCGGTGAACCACATAGTTACGAACGGTAAAGACTGCGTGCCATGCTTGACAAAAGACGTCTGCACGAAATTAACCCTGTTTTGCCGTAAAGGCGCATCTCAAACTGTCGCTCTTATAGGCTCCTGTGTCACCCATAGTGTGGGGAGATTCGACAACATAGCCCTACTTTTTCTCCACTCAAATCCTTTATGCTCTGCTAAATTGGAAAGAGTGGAGGGCTTTTGTGAGACAAGGTCATTTTGTTATTGTTGCAAGCAACTTTCTTTGAAACACAGATTTTTTTTATTGTTGGTTACTGTGATGGATTATGTTATAGGGCGGGTTCATCTAGATTCTGAAGCACCTTGCATCACACTGATGCTTTTATCTTTTTAAATTTATCGTAAAAAAACAGCAAACAAATGTATCGAGATACATAAGTCTGGCAAGGTATCTCGATACAAGCGATACATTGTAAATCATATTTCACTACTGAGATACAAATGCATTTTAGTCAAATGCATCTCGATACAGAGATACAGTGTACTCGAAAGCACCTTCTAAGATACTATCGCATGATACATATTGTATAGCGATACTGCCCAGCCCTGCTGTATACCCACTAACATAGCCTCCTCTATACTCACAAAGCCTGGCAGTCTCGCAGATCGACGACGGAGCCATAGAGTGCCCGGTCGCAGATTTGGAGCGAGATGACCAAAGAGCCGTTTCCCGGGGAACCTGGACGTCAGCGCACAGCTTTTGCAGCGGCGAGGGCCCGAAACACACTTGTTCGCTCGGGAGAAGTGTGTTTCGGCGTCTCGCCGCAGCGGGACGCCAGTCACGTAGCACTCCTCTCATCCGTTGTCTGCCGCTCCACCGTTTCCATTTCGGCGGCCTCTTCTCGTGGCGATCTGCCAGGCTTTATCAGTATAGGAGGCTATGCCACTAATCATTCCAGCCAGAGTTCGGTGCTCTGGCTTCCCCCGCACTCTCATGTCCTTCTCTCTAGCAGTTCCACCTCGCGTAGCCTTTTCTGTTGACTTATATAAGTAGATGTTTTTGTTTTGTTTTGCTTTTTGTTAAATAAACTTAGTTGCTAGCGTACTTCGTCCTGTTTAGGTCTATCTTCGCTCTTGAGTTTATTCCCGCGCTGTTTTCCTGTACATGATAGACCAACTGACCCAAACCATCACTTTTTTTTTGCCATAGCCACATACTCTCCATCGGGCACCTGCCTGTTGGCAGTACATAAACTTTACGATAATACAGACGCTTATACACAATCGCCCGCCTCCTTTTCTTCGCATCGAGGACAGCTCTCTGCAAATGACATTTCGACGTCCCACTTCGTTGGATTTAAGCGGAGGACATAATATCGTGACGCAACACCCCGGGTGCACCAGTCCAGGTACTACCTTCGCAGGGGATTCATCTTTGTCCGGGGCTTCACGTGTGCGAGGTGCTCCGAGCCGGCGACGCAATTGGGCCCGGCCAAATTGCGAGGAGGCCGCACGGCTGGGGGAGTACCTGAAGCCTGACACGCTAACAACCGCTCAGCGACGGAAGACGCCTCGGCAATTTGCGTCTTTGGAGGGGAAGGGGGGGGTGCACCAGGGACCCGGCAGTCGGGACAGGAGAATCACCGAAAGATTCCACTTGAGGACGCCGTTCCACTTGCACCGCTCTCTGGCTCATCGGAGAACCTTCCGTCGCTGCCGTGGCTCCGTGGTTCTTGCTCCAGCTGCCCGCGGAGCGAAATACATATCCTCTTGCAGCTGTCTGCGAGGTCACTTAGACTGCGGACGGTGAAGTTAGAAGAACACTGATTCGTTTCTTTCTTGTTTGGGACTTTTTGTTGTTGTTTATTTATTTGAGTACTGCTTGCTACATCAACTTCGTTGATATGCTAAAATCCTTGGCGCTTCCGAAAAAAAAACGAGCTGAAGATAGAATAAAATATGAACATGCAGAAAACAGAATACCCCCTCCCCCAAAAAAAAAATTCACAAGTATTTTTTTTTATCACAAATATAAACTACGTATCACCAAGCGCTCATTCTCCGCCCAAATGTAGCGCTAAAGGTCCGAACCAAATGCCAAAGTTTCAGCAGGAACCGACATCTTATTCAAAAGTTTTAGGGATTTTTTTAAAAATTCGGAAAATGGGGTTCATTTTCGTCCGTTTTCGGTTTCTGGTGCCATAGAGCTCCATGTATTTGAGAGCTCCGTCGGTCGCTATTTTTTCATTGCAATTTTCAGAAAATCACTTATAACTTTTGAATAAGATATCGGTTCGAGCTGAAACTTTGGCATCTGCTTCGAATCTCTAGTGCTACATTTGTACGGGTAATAAATGTTTGTCAATGCAAAGAATTTTTCCTTTTCTTTTTTGCGGTGGAAAAGGTTTGTAAACCTTTTCTTGGGGAACATCCTGTACTTCAACGCTTCCTGAAAAAATAAACCACACGAGGGTACGTGTTCCTACATTTTTATACCTTAAAGTTGCTTTTGGGATATTTTCCTTGTAGTAAGTTCCCGTCTGTAAGTCGACTTTCTTTATTTCATTCTCCCCCCCCCCCCTTTTTAACCGTGGAACAATTTTTTTTATCATCCCATTGCCGTTTAGATTTGGCTCGTTTCTTTGGCGCTTATGCGTTCAGTCTAGTGTATGAACCGATAAAAATTAATTGTTAAATCCTTGAGACTCCGCTCTCAAAGCCACAGGTTTTCGACGGCCTGAACCTTTTTGAGCATTTCTTTCAGTCTCTGCTACTTTTCCGGGCTTGCTGAGACTGTGCTAATACTTAGAAGAGAAAGGATGTTTAAACTTCAGGTTTAAAGGGGCGCAAAAAAGCCTGATAATTTTTTTTTCTTATAGTGGTAGCTTAATTTACGCGTTTATCCAAAATTATACGGTGATGTGCGGCCTATTTTTTTATTAAAAGCGTGATTAGAGATTGCTAGACTTCCTCATTCGTTGAAAAGTGGCTTGTCGCGATTTTTCAACACGCTTGTAATGAATAACTAGAACGCACGTGATTGTAATTTCAAGATTTTTAGGACATTTTGAGTGTGTAAATTGTGTTATCACCATAATAAAAAACTAATTAAAAAAATATATATATACATATTAGTGATCTTTCATGGGAAGATAACATACACCAGTCTTTCGAACCTCTGAATGTATGTACCTATGCTCGTTTTTTCTTTTTCCGTTTCTATTCTATCCGCCCTCTCCTAATACTTCTGATTTCTAGTTTTCCCATCCCCGCCCATTTTGACCTAAATGACCATCACACCGGCTTCCGGTCGTGTATCATTACTGCGTAATGCCACGTTAAAGGCCACAGGCCAGCAGTCGTGCTGCGCTACCTAAATTTATTATCTATAGAGCGCGTAACACTGTCACCATAATCTGTCAGACAAAGCTCACACTGTCTATCTAGCCATCCTAAATTTTTTAATATTTTTTTTTCATTTCTAGTAAGCCTTTCAATATTAGTTGATATCCTCAAGTTTCTCTGAAGACATAATATATTGCTAGCTACTGCTCTTCGTGACACTTGTATTATATTTGTAAGCAAGCTATCTTCATATATAAAAAAGTAACAATGCTGACAAAGAAAGCCTCTTTCGACACATATTTCAAATAGGTAGCCACACGCATCGGTCGTTCGCAGGCTAGAGCCAAGAAAGTCGGTGTTGGGTGATCGTTTTGAGTTCCTTGTGTTCATCGTTTGGGGACCCCACTCACAGCTAATGTACATGACTCGGGAACGCGTCTCCTTCATGGCGCCATCCGATGACAGGGACAGTCCGTGTACTTTTGTTAACCCGATGGCCAGGGATCTTCCAACAGGATAAGCGGGAACAGGTTGTCTACGGCTTCCACGCGGGCATTGTTAATAATGACCTGCTAAAAGCCCCGGCGCTCAATTGTGGATGCCGTCCTTGCCACCGGCGGCGCCAGGCAACAGACGACAAGACGCCACAGCGCCCGGAATGGCGGCTTTGATCCAGAGTACCAGAAGAAAGAGGGTGGGGGCGGATAAGTCGTGCAAGTGCACATTTGGATAAGATTGATAGCCAGACCGATGACACACGCACACACAAAGAAAGAGTGGGATGGGGGAAATTGAAGAAGAAATTGAAAGAAAACCCTGAAGCGATAGTCATAATAGGTGCTAAGAAATAAGAAAGAGAGAACATGCGACGAATATTTGAGCGAAAGCACAGCTGGCTATACTTTTGTATGACTGCTGATGTCATCATAAAACGACTAGTTCCGCCAAACCATGTTGGTAATGTTTTTTTCGAAAACAAAAAAGCGCTCAACTATATAGATCATACCAAAATATGTCGACGCCCAGATTTAGATACCCAAAGACAAAAAGCCAGAGCCAAATGGGTCGTCGCAACTTTCTTTGCCTGACAGTTCTACTCATTTGACAGGAGCCACTGGAACCAGGTTCGAGGGCAGGGCATCTAGGACGTCGGCGCCCGTTCCTTCCACAGCAATCGTTTTCTAACTTTACTTGTGTGTGCGTGTGTGCGTTCGGGACGAGTGCGTACTTTGCCTGAAGGGCCCGGAAGAAGCATACATCACCGCGACCTCCCTTTTAAAAAACTCAAGCGCGCCTTCCTCCCAAGCAGAGAGCCGGGCTCCACAGTTGAGCAGCACTGTACCATCGAAGGACTGCCAATATTTGAGCAGCCTCCCCCTCCCCCCCCCCCTTTTTCCCTCTGTCTGCCTTTCTGATTTCCTTCTTTTCTCAAGCGACTAGACAAAGCTGGCTTCCAGCAGCAGCGGGAGCAGTCAGAAGAGCTGCCCGTCTTTCCAAAGAGACGAGCTCTTACGCCGGTCCTGTAGCTACACAGAGCAGACCACAAAGAAGAAGGAGAAGAAGAATCAGGAAAGCAACAAATGCTTGGCGACCCCTGGAACGACCTCGCCGAACAAGCGAAACTCGTTTTTATGGGCCCGAGAGGTATCGCCGGCCGCGAGTCAGACGGGGAGCAGCGGGCTGTTCTTGCACGCGCCCTCCTCCAAGGAGAACACTGCTGCTGAATCTCTCGCTGCTGCCCCTGCGACGGATGGCAGACGTCTTGTGAAGTGAGACCGACCTCTGGCCCGTCTAGAGGAAGCAGCACGCTGCTTTATCTTCTCCCATGGCTGCAGCATTTTTGAAACAGCGTACACGGTTTCGGGGTTCGCTAGAGCCACGAGGCTGTGGTGTTTTACTACCAGCCAGCGGACGGGACGGGAATCGATGGGAAGGCGCCTGACAGTGATCCTTTCCAGGATTTAAGAATAATACGGTTCTCTCGCACGCGTCGGCATGTCGACGAGCCACGGCAGGCAGGAGTGGGCAGAGTGGCAAGGCCCTGTTGCGAACTCTTCTAGCAGGCAGAACGGTCGAAATCACTTTTTGTATCCTCCGTCAAGCACGCCAGAAAAAGCTAGCGAAAACGGCAACACTGATTTTACGCACCATTGTGGACGAAGTGTCATTACAGTCGTCACTCTAAACATTAGATTCTCGAATGATTGTAGACACAGTTCTCTCGTCCCAGGTATAAATTCGTCAAATAGGGTAACTCGGTATAGGTTTTTTTGTAAACGGAGAAGTTGTAAGGTGGACCTAGTAAAACATAAATTTCTTGCTGAAGAGCCACTTTAATTACGAGTTAAATATTCATTGACACCTATATCCTTTCTTCCTTTTTTTTTTTCAGGGGGAAGGGGGTTAATTATAGGATTCTAGTAGTGTCGTTCCGTTTCGATTCGCTTCCGGAGTTTCTGCTTGTGTGAGTGACAATTTCGGAATAAGTGAATTTGACACAAAACAAGATCAAGAGTAATTTAATGTCACGTTGGCAAGGTTCCACCAAGCCTTGGCCAAGGCGGCTACCTTGGTCGAGGCACAATTACAGTGGTCTTTGATTTTTTGTAAGCTATTTCTTAGATAAAAAAGACAAACAAAGGTCCTTGCTGTTTTAGTTACTGTTCTTTTTTTCTTTTGTTGAAACATATCTATTTTTGTTTTTACTCCACCATGCACGCATGTTGCTACCCGGTCCGATATGTTTATTTTCCTATACCCGTATTCACACAAGCTGTCGTAAAAAAAAAAAAATTCCAGCTTTTTGCGGAGCATTATTGATTTACTACTCTACGTAGATAATTACGATATAGTATTTAGGCAGGTTTTACATTAGCTATAAATGTTATCTTATAAAGACGTACACGCTTCAACGCCAAAAGCGTTGTTTCTTCCTCCGACAACCAAATCCTGTAAAAACTACTTCGTGCAGCTCATGAAATATGCGCAGAACGTCTTTTTTTTTTCGTTTTTTTTTGTCACGGGGAGTATAGTAGTTTATTTTTTATTTATTTTATTCTGGAACCCTTGTACGAAAATGTTATGCGACTGTGGTGCTTTCATATATGAAGGTGGGAAGTCTCTTCCCGAAGCGTCTGGTTAATAAAGTGTCATTCAGGTTGCTCCCAACTAAAGATGGCAAAATTACTTTAAAAAAGTTATTACATTACACTACTAATCCTTTTATGAAAACTTAAAAAAAAGTAATTAAATTACATTACAAATTACCGCAGACTGAAAGCAGTGACATTACATTAGAACTACATTCCAAAAATAATGAAATTAATTTGACATTATTTTCAATACCCTGATGCCGTTATTCGTGCTCCTTTTATTTACAGTATATGTACCAAAACTAATAGATCTTCTTGTTGGCACCGCAACAGCCCTATGCACCTCAACGTGAACCATACTGAACAGTCGTTGTACTAGCGCCCACAGCATAAGAGTTAAACATGATGAATAGCTTCTTCTTTGGATGTGGCTCAAAGACAGTCGACTCACCGGTTTCGCTGTTCCTTCAACGGTGAAGATCCTTAGTTAAAAGGTGATTTGTTTCCGTCTTCCTGATTCAGTAGAAGTTATAGTCCGTGTCAGTACGTTAAGTCGGGCCAGGGGAGCTGGTGTTTACAAGGAGTCGTCGCGTGAAACGTTTCCCTTCCGCCTCGGACGTAATCTAATCCCCAGGAGCACTGTTGACGTATTTCGGGTCATTCCTCTCAAGGAGTGTTGTTCTCAAACGCCCGAAGAGCCCAGGTTATTGCTCAGTCACACAGGGAGGCAGCATATTTGCAAGGCAGAAGCGTCGACAGTTGGGGAAAGGGAAGGCACGAGCTTCCCTAAATTGTGTACTTTCCCAACAAACGGGTGGCGCCACCTGCTCGTAGGCGTATTCCCGAAAAAACTTCCCAAGGAAAGACAGCGAGGCATACCGCGAGTGGAACCTGCTTTGCTCGATTCCCGTCTTTTCCGACTTCATAAAGCACCTTTGCTTAACAAGGCCCAGGATACGCACGAAACGTTCTGAGGCTTTGACAAGGCATTTGGGATTAACTATTTATTTCGATCACCGATCGTTTGTTGTTCACAATTGTCGAAGCTTACGGTTTGACCTTTGCTTGACGAAAGAACAAGACGGCCGGGGATCTGTTCGTCCTGTACTCTCAGGTTTTAAAATGTGTTGAACTCACTGGTGATGTTCTCTTCGCCTTTTAGCCTATAAGCCTTTCATCCCTAAGCTGACAGTGCAGTGGAAGCTACCGTGCTTGTTGAAACAGTTACAACTTTATCTTTCGCCACGTAACCACGTTTTCGTTCATACCCCCTCGCAGAGAAAGGGGCGGGTCAGGTGGTCAAAGGAAGGTGGTTGATTGGTTCAGGTGAGATCGTAGCTCCCACCGCACTGTCTGCATAGGGATGAACGAAGGATCTGTCGTTCCTGGAGTTCGTGAGCCGTGGCCTTCCAGCGATGTCTTTTACGCGTAAGCTTTTCTCCTTCGCCTTTTCGGCCCGCCTTTGTGCGTCTGTCGAGTCCTTCGTACGAGGCTTTGCGCTCAGATGGCCGTCGTCTATTTTCTCTGATTTCGGTCAAAACTTTGCAAAATATTTTTATCTTTTTTTTTAATTCGCAACCGAACGCTCTTATATGGGAAAAAAGTAATTTCCCTAAAATTATTTTTTAAAGTAAATAATTACATTATTAAATTACCAGCCTAGAAAATTACTTAATTACATTACTCAGTGCCACAAAAGAGTAATTTAATTACTGTAATTTTATTACAGTAATGTATTTACTGCCTTCTCTGCTCCCACCATTTAGCAAAAGAAGGAAGGAAATGTTTCCGAATTTTATTTCGTACCCTCTTAAAAGAAAAATACCAACGTTATCACGCTGTCCACGAATGAGAACTACATGATGCGCACGTAACGACCTCTCGGTGCGGTTGCTGCTTGCTCCGGGGAAGGAAACACCAAGTTGACACACGCCGCACCCAGTGCAGTATTCGCGCCTTCGCGCTCCCATTCGCTAAAAGTGCGACAGATTCATCTCGCGCTCTCTTAAGCGCACACGAGAGCTGACTGGGCCGTCGTTCAACAGTTTCCCAGGGAATTTCTCTCCCCAAGAGTTACGAGCTGGCGTTTCGGGTTAGCGTCGAGCCGGGAATAAATTGGACATATCCGGACACAAGCCGATCTGATTAACTTATTATCGCCCCTTTGCTTATCAGACTGCTGCATAAGTTGATAAGGATGCCGAAGAACGAATCACAGAACAGGTAGCTTGAACATAATAATGCACTTCCTACGTTTCTTAAACTCTCTGTGACCGTATAGGAAGTGTTCGTGTGGCGTCCCTCGATTATCTTTCACATCATCCCACCGCCCCTTTCCCCCTTCCAAATGTCAAGGATATGATTCACCTGAAAAAGACTTTAAACTACACGGCTGTCTTTTTCATTCTTATTCGTGCAGCAACGCATCGAACTTGACGACACAAATACGCACTCTGCGCGATGCTCGGTTGGACGGTTGTTCATATTTCTCGGATATAATACCCCAAGACAAACCTGACTCGACAATTTCCTCCTCTAAACAGAAAACAGAAATGCACAAAGCAAACCTTGAAAGCTAAGAACGATGAGGAAGGTTTTTCTTTCTTTTTGTCTTCTTTATGTTGAGGTGCATGCAATATAGCGTGTAATTGAACCTGTATTCAAACTGTCAAAATCCTCATCATTGCGAAGGTAACGGAATTAGCTACGCCTTGCCGAGTTCGAGCCGATGTGTGTGTACGTTGCCCGGACCGGCCTTGGGTTAGTTTTCTAACAGCGCCATTGGCGTGTTCGCTCGTGGCAGTAGTGTGTCATTTAACCCGACTGCGAGGCGTGACGGCAGTTAGTTATTTTAGCGGGGCCTCGTAACGCGTGTATGCTATCTGCGAGGAAAACAGGAAAGTGTGTGTGCTCTGCGCAGCGGTTGGTCGCTGCTGGATCAAAGTTCTGTCGGACACGTTGAATGCGATCCGACGATGACTGCTGCCCATGCGATGTCGACGACGATGCGGGCTCGACCTCAAACCGAACATTTCTGGTTGCGATGGAGCATGGGCCTACGTTCTAAATGGAGCCTCCATAGATAGGCCATGTTTAGAGTATCGGCACTCCGTTGCCCGATTTTATCCTGGGCGCCGCCATTTTGGCACTTAGTGCAGAGGGGGCGCAATAGACGACGATGATGATGATGATGTTTTTCAAATGTGTGCGCCAACTCTGTTTCACCTTATGATGTACCGCAGGAAAGGCTACAAGCGCGAGCTCCTTGCTCTAGGGCACATCTCGGCGGCACAAGCTCTCGTGCGTTAAGAGTAGCTCCCAACGCTATGAGCTCGCGCTTCTAGCCTTGTCTACGGTACAACATAAGGTGAAACGGAGTATAGTAGCTGCTGCTCCAACTATCCGACTCCGCCGTTGTTTAGGGTTGTACTTTGAGCACGTATTGGACATGAGAGTTAGGTCGGCGTTTGGCGATGACTTGGGTCCAATCACACGATTCGTGTCCAAGAAACGGTTGCTCCCAATGTTGGCTTCGAGAAGGGGTCCGTTGGCGATCGGTACTTTTAAGAAATTAGATTTTCTGAGCTGGTACACGTCGCCAGAAAACTCGGGTTATGTTGTTTTACCCAGTCGCGGACTGATTTGACCTTCCTTGAAAACGAAAAACAATTTTCTGTTTGAAAACCTTTTTTTTTAGCATTAAGATGGTTGAAGTGGCGTTGCTGTGATGGGTATACCGTGTGCGTTCTAATATTTCCGGTTTTCTCGTCGGGGATAGCTCCGATTTTGGAGCGGATGTATTCTCATGATAAGCTAGCTAGCAATCACGGTAGTTCGAGGTTGTTTCGCTCGTGAGCGTTTCGTGTTGTTGTTCCGATGGAAACAGTCCTATTGAAAGGCTAGAATCCTCTTGCCTCTGAAATTAAGTTGGACAAAATAAACATGCCTTTAACAATAAGGATTGCGTCAGAGGTTAACTAGATACACTTCGCCAGACACGAAGGGTGATGAATAGGTTTTGCCTCCTAGTCTGTAATTTTTGTTTTGTTATTGAGGCATGGTATTGAAAGATCTTACATTGAAATAAAAGTTTGGAACCTCCTTTTTCTCAGAAGCACGCAACTTCTCAATGTAGTCCCCACCGATGGCGATTCAGTTACGCTACCGGTGCTCTTCTCTCTTCATGCCGTCGTAGACGGTTGAGGCCGCCTGTTGACGAGACCAATGTCGCCGCCCTGGTGGAGGAGCTGCAGTTCCAAGATGTTTTGCCTCATTCACATTAGAGCCCGGACCTTGCGACAAAAGAATTTTGGCTGTTTTCCAAGGTAAAAGAACCATCTGAAGGGTACGTGGTTTGGGTCCGACGACGGGGGAGGTCATTGATGCGGCGCGCCGGCGCCCTCAATGATTTACGACGGCACGCGGGGGGGGGGGGGGGTTACCGGTAGCGGAAGTGCGCTGCCGCCGGTGAGAACTATATTGTAAAGTTACGTGCTCCTGGGAAAGAGGAGGTTCCAAACTTTCATTTGAATGTAACATCTTTCAACTGCATTACTGAATAAAAACGGGTAGCAGCCTAAAAGGTAGAACTTATTGATCACTCCTCGTATGTCTATATTCTCTTATTGAACACATAACATATTGCAGTGCCTTGTTTATTCTTTTTTTACCACTAAACAACCATTTATTGTGTTTCTTTATTTATTTCCCTTGAATGGTTTACGAATGTTTGCTCTAAACGGTAAAAAAAAGCGTCCACATGCCTTTCTCTTGCAGTGCGAAGAAAGCGTATCAACGAGATTTACGGGGAATTCAGGAAATAGAAAGGACGGGAAAGCGTTTCCACCAAAAATAAAGCTAACACTAAACTTTTGTTATTTTTCCTTTTTCTTCTTCTTGCCCCCTTCCCGTCATGAAGTTCCAAGTCGCAGAGGGAAAGACGATTAACACGCTCGAGTCATTACTTATATACCAATAGTATTTAGGTGCATCAAAGTACTGACTCCTAATCATAATATGAAAGATAATTGAATTAAACGATAATAAACTAAAACAAAAAGTTTCACCTGTCTCGCAAGCCTGTGTTACAGACTGATGCGAACAGCGGCTTACTCTTCCAACCGTTTTGTTTTGTGCTTCCTCCTGTCAATCTTATTGTTAAACGATGAACCAGTTGTTCTAGAGTTGCAGTTTTTAGAGCGCAGCTCTTACGCGCCCGTTTCCGGCTTGAGCGGCGTCGCCGTCGACGTCGGCTTAGCTGCGCGGTGCATTGTGGGAAATGTCCCATAATGCACCACGCGGGACCCTCGTGACGTCACGTGTGACATCACGAGGGTCCGCGCGGTGTATTATGGAACATTTCCCATGATGCAACGCGCGAGGACGAGGGGGAGGGGAAGAGGGGGAGGAGGGAGGAGGAGGGAAAGAGGTGAAGGGAAGAGGGGAGGAGGAGGGATGAGGAGGGGAAAGGAGAAGGAGGAGAGGAGGGGAGTAGCTTGAAGGATGAGGGGAGGAAGAAGCGAAGGAGGAGGAGGAGGAGGGGAGGAGGAGGACGAGGAAGAGGGGAGGAGGGAGGAGGAGGGGTAGCAGGGAGGATAAGGAGAGGGAGAAGGGGTATACCCTCCCCTCGGTACCCTTCTCTCCTCCTCCTCAAGAGCTGCGCTCTAATTCGGTGTTACAGGGTGTTGTAAACATCTTTCATTTTTTTTCCTCTTATTATGTAAGTAATTATCCTATTTTGCACAGGCCTTGTGTAAACGGTGTGTACATAATTGGATTTTATTGGTTTGCTTAGACATCTTTCTACTCGTATGAATCCTTGCAATGGTTTCACAGTACCCGTAAATAAGATTTAAAACAAATTAAATGAGGATGACAAAATAATTGTTACAAAAGAAATTGTTCATTCGGCAGTATGATCAAAGTAAATAAAAATAATATTAAACTGAGAATGACAAAGGCTTTGTTACACGACGGCTAGGTGATATGACGGTGTGACGAGGCAATGAGGCACGCAGTTATTTCTTTAAATCTAAAATTATTTTTGTGAACTTCATAAATAAAATGCTGTTTATTTTAGGAAACAGATTATTACTTTTTTAATGTGAGCTAGATATAAAATAGGACACTCCTACACACCAATGTGCCCGGTCGTCTTTCCTGCCTATTATAAACCTGTGTTATTAATAACTTATTATTGACACATGTTAAGGGAGTTTCAGTACTCTTGCAATGGTGTACTAGAAGCTGGGTGCCTTCCCGTCTTTTTGGAAAACGTCGGTCGTAGTGCCTGTGAACAAAAACGGGAGTGCTTGCGCGGTCGACACCTATAGACCAGTTTCTACGCTATGTTCATTTTATTGGTTTTTGGCAATTCTTATACATACCAGTATGTCTCACTACATCCGACAGAAGATACGTACCGTTCAGCATGGCTTCCAGAATGGGACGTTCTGCGGAAACTAATCTTTGTTCATTTCTTCATTACTCTGTGCCATTCGTTCACACCCGTGGTCAAGTCGACACAGTATATTTAGACTTGTCAAAGGCTTTCGACAGGGTAAATCATAAGTTGCTTTCACACAAACTTTCTTTGTATGGTGTTTCCCCTGTGCTTACTGTAAAAAAAAAAAAAAACCTTAATGTTTGCAAGCCCCTAATTTTTGCGAATTTAGCGAATTGAAAAATTCGCGAAATCTAAAGGCACGCGAAAATTTCGGTCCTTAAGAGTTTAATGCAGGCGTCCGGAATTCGCGAAATTGAATGGCCACGATTATGTCCTCCGTGACCGATTCGCGAAAAATAGGGACCACGAATATAAAGGGTTTTACCGTCATAGAACGTATCACTCTGATCTAAAAAGTCGCAGAAGCAGGTGCCAATTTTGAACAGCTTCTCAGAACCTTTTGTTCTTTCGTACGGTGTCCCCCAGGAATCTGATTTTGGGCCACTATTGTTTATTATTTTTATTATTGATATTAAAATGTGCATTAAAATTTTTAAGTTCTTGTTATTCGCTGGTGATTTGGAGCTGTGTTTACGCGTCGGGTAACTCGCG
The DNA here is from genome assembly GCA_037355805.1 of Ixodes ricinus. Taxonomy (NCBI): domain Eukaryota; kingdom Metazoa; phylum Arthropoda; class Arachnida; order Ixodida; family Ixodidae; genus Ixodes; species Ixodes ricinus. The sequence continues at coordinate 22,152 of JAZHYW010049030.1, read as the reverse complement.
GACGGCTGTGCATTTTTACAGCACGATGTGTCACGTGTGCATGCGTGGTGTTTATCCAGTCATGTAGTGATCAATCATAATAAAACCAAGGTTTTATCAATGTCTAGAAAACAGCAACCGATTTCTAACGACTACATTCTCGATATCACTTCTTTTACGCGTCACCAGTTCGTGACGTCGATGTTTATTTTCATAGCCATCTTTTCGTTTTTCTCTTCATGTATCGCAGATTGTTAGCTCTGCTTCTAAATTGTTGGACATGATTCATCTTTTGACGAAGGAGTTTACCAATCCATTGCGTATGATTCCTTCTTTTTTTTAGCCTCATTTGTTTTAGGATTGAGTTCGCCAGTGTTCTTAGAAACTATCTTACATTATCCGAATCAGAACAAATTTAACAAGTTCACAAGAGGCTCATTCGTGTGATTTACGATCGACATTTGTATAGAAAGTGCTTTTATGATTATGCCTGCATTTTTAGAAATCTCAACTTACAAACTTCATCAAGCAGAAAAGTCATGCGAGACGGATTATATTTAAATATAATTATTCACTGTCAGGTTGATTGTGCTATGTTATGTTCCGTCAATTTCTATGGACCTATTAGTGTTAGTAGACATGCCTGTCCATTTTGTCATCTTCATCAGGAGAAGCTATATCCCATCATCCGCATGCAACTTACTTTTAATGACATGTTCACCCACTCTGTGGACATTCTTGTTAATTACGAACATTTTAAGCGTCACGTCAAGTGACTATTGTACACATAGCTACCATATCGTTTTTAAACCTATTCAATAGGATTGTAGACATGGATGTATGCATTATGCATCGTGTTATGAATGTATATCTGTTTGTGAGCATGCTATATTTTGTACTTAAGTGCCTCATACAAAGACTTTGATCCTTTAGAGGCCCGAAGAACCAAATAAATAAATCAAGTAAATAAATAGTCATCGTAATATTTGCAGAGGAAAAGCTGCGTAATATTGACTAATCTTTGATCGAGAAATATACGGAATTTTTGCTTAACGGTGACCTTGGGACCTGACAATAGCAAATAAGTTCTCTTCACAACTAGGCGTAGGGTGATACTAGAAAAACAAATACTGAAAATTATCTCAAACGTAGATACAAATATACATCAAGTTATACTTTATCGGAAGAAAACCCACACTTGGCAGACTTTGGCCCCGAGAGGCGAAAATGTGCCAATTGTAGGCTGCCAAGTTTACCTACCGATCGAAGAACCGACAGGTATTTGTTTACAATCGCTTAGCGTTCCAATTAACTACAGGATATCAAGCATCAAGTTGGCAGAATGGCTTGAATGCCCCTTCCAAGATGCCCTCGCGGCGGCAGCAGTCCATGGGATCAAGATTATGGCGCAGTGCCCGCTCATGCACTCGAGACATCTAGGGCACGCTACCTTCTCGTCCGGAATTTCACGGAAGCGAGAACAGTGACGTGCCAAGTGAGGCGCTCTCTCAGTCCGTCGCTTTTCCTTGCCCGCCATGTGATGGATAATCATCCCAACAAAGACGCAAGGTTCACGGTTCTTGGCCACTGCCTGAAAACGCTTAAAATCCACTCGGGGAGGCTTTCCTCTAGCTGGTGTTTGATGTCGTCCTTAGCATATGAGCCAACGACGCTGTAACGAGATTTATGCAGATTCCAAGGACGGCATTAGTATACCGCTGGTATTCAAGTTCCTGACAGCGCTTGCGCCGGAAACACTAAAACCAAAAAGTGGTCGAAGGAATGGCTCATCGTAAAAAAAGTTAAGGATGAGATCGGCAAACAGAACGCGTCTCTGGCAAGATTGGGAGAAGTATTGAAAGAAAAGTAAATACGAAACACTTTTCTTGAGCCTGCATACGTTCGCTTCGTGTAAACATTCTGCATGCTTCATAAGCTGAATTTTCCGATACACTGAACCTGGCCTAAAGGGAAAAGACATCGGCAACCTAAAGCCGGGGTCACACTGCCTATACATCATACAAAAGACAGTCTGCAAACAGATTCGAACGCGATTCACCGCGGGATGCGTGCTTCGAATGCCGCGTGACAATGAGTTCAAGGAGAAACTTTGCACGCGGAATTCGAACCACGGATGATGCGGTGACTCGCATTTGCAGAACGTTTCTTTTACGATTTATGAACAATGTGACCACGGCTTAAATTAAAAAAAAAGAAAGAAAGAAGGAAAGAAAGCTACACGCTTGGAATTTAGCATGTGAACGTTTTCGAACCTTACATTGAAGTGCCGGGTTTATATGAATAATAAGAAAGCGATAAAAAATAAGTATGCTTACGTTTTGGAATTTTCAGTTAAGATCGTGCCTTGTCACTTTATTGTAAGAAAACAGAGAATACTCAAGGCGTATCATATTGTGACTCTGCCACAAGGCCGACCTATGTCCTTAGAATTAATCGATGGGAGGAGGTAAAAGATGGGCCTTATAAAAGGCTTGAAACGATAGTCTTCAAACTGTAAAGCGACGCCACACCCTTTCCACTACAGGAACTCAGTAACACTCATCGACTCTCCCGCACTTGCAGCAAAGCGTTCGCTAGTCTCTAGATCGCACACGGCTCAGGCGTTAGCGGCACAACTTTGCAGATTGAATACTCTTAAACCATATTAAGGGAAGTATAGTTTAAACCAAACCAAGGAAAATTTTCAACTAATTAAGCTAATCAATGAAGGCGGCAAACGGGGGCACTGAACCGTGATATGAGTTGTGCATTCATGTCGTTAAGAGCATGCTGGATACACGTCTAAAATTTTCATTCCCCTTTCTAAAACAGAGGGAGAAAGAAAGAAAGAGAGAGAGAGAAAGAGAAGACGACTTTCTATAAAGAGAATTAGAAAAACGCTTTCAGAAAGCGCAACAAAAGGGAACCAGACACCAATTTTTGCTATGATACAGTGTTTCGCTAGCAAAGCTGACGTCATATTTGTAGTTCTCTTAATTAAGCGTGCTAACACGCTATAGCTCAGTATAAAGTAGCGAGTTGGCTCAAGAAGCACACACATTATACGTTGAGTTTCTTTTTTTACATCCTCCGTTCCCACGGGTGTTGTGCCGCTACCGCTATGTGAGGAGTGCAAGGGACCCCACGTTTGCAGTCGCCATTCACACAGCTCCTCTTTAGGCTGGAAAACATCTAAAAAAGCGCACTCTAAAATAATTTTTTTGTTGTTTGTGAGTGCATTTTTTGATTTGCAGAACATGGACCCAACGAAATACCGCGAACAATACAGGGATCCCATCGAACGACGAAGCCGGGACTACGATGACACAAAACAAATGCGATGAGCGCCGCGACAACAAGCTGCACTTACGTGATTATCGTCATCGCTCAATTTACTAATAATAGTAATTGTTATTATTATTATTATTTCCATCACAATTTGTCAGGTTTATTCCGATTATGAGCTTCGTTATATGATGGAATCCTTTCATTGTTCACCCCAATTGGCTGTCTACGCGTTCTGCGGGAAAGTGCTCTCACAGACTTTTCTTAAAATAAGTACGCTTCAAAAAACGGGCCTACTTCCTTCTATTTAATTAAACAGTAATGCCTGGACCGCGTTTAAAAAAATGTATCTCTATTTCCGCCACATGCCGTCATAAAAGTGTAATGTCACCGCCGGCCGCGATCCTGGCGGTGTCGCAACAGCGGTGGTAGATGTGGCAGACGCCTGTTCCGCTGCAGGTCGCTCTCCATGCTTGACAGACCACGGAAGCTTCGGCAGCCAGGAGTTGGGACGCCGGGACGACGGCGACACTCGCGTTTAATCGTGCCTTTTTTTTCCTTGCTGATACGTTTCACCAACCACCAGGATCGCGACATGTGACAGCACGACGCTCTAGCTCTTGTGACGTCATGTGTTGCCATTTGGGACCACCTTCGATGCGTGGGCGGAATGGGACGCTAAACACACCAGTCGCAGAAGCGTTCCATGGCACCGTATGGTTAAACAGTCATTAAAGATTTTTTGGGGACCGTTCTTGCACAACCTATATTGTACGATGGACTCTCCGGTACGAACGGCGCATGAGCTACCGCAAAAGACTCCCATATGCGCAGTGCGGTGTATCGGAGGGCCCATTGTACCGATTCGGATAAACAAGGACGATTCCCTAAAACTCTCTATTCAACAAGTTGCTTCTACCTTTAAGAACCATTCATACACTTCCGACTTCTTACAACCGAGTGCCTTGAAACCTCTTAGAATATCTTGTGACGAGAGGACACAATGGCACCACCTATCGGGTAGCAGTAGGACACGTGGCGGTCCCGTATATTTTAATATTTTTTCACGCATTATTCATTTTTTTTCGCTCGAAATCTTTTGTCAATGACATCAACGAACATTTCTTATAAATAGTACTTGACCTCGCAAATACTGCCGAACTTTCGCTCTATTGAAATGCAGTTCCAGGGTCACCACATAGAGGGCGCCAGCGTGTCAGCGACTCAGTGTGTTCTCTTGTGTAAGAGATATCAAGATGTTTTAAGGCGCTCTGTTCTAAGGAATCGCAAGTGTGTGAGCGGGCCTTTACAATGTGCAGGTTACGAGAGTAGCAGATGCGGTACTCGTCCGAGCGCCTGCAAGGAGGAAGCCTCCCCGCGGTGGGATCGTATGCAGCGCCAGGCTCGGCTCTAGACGGAAGGGGCCCCCATCCCCCAGTTTCCAGTCGGGCGGGTTTGGTGGCTCGCCCCGGCGGAAGACGAGACAAAAAGACACGGTGCAACACCCCGGGCCAGTCGCCGAGGCTGTTGCTGCTGCGATCAACGAGTCGATCCTCCCCTTGACTCACAGTGCATCCTCGGTCGGGCTGGGGATCTCGGAGTCGAAGACAACTCGAAGAAGGAAGGGCCCCGCGGCGGCAGTTTGAAATGTTCTCGACGGGAGCCTCTCGGAACTGCTTCGGAGTCGGGAGCGACCGCGGTGTACGATCCAAGGTTGACTGATTAAACCGCAGGCACGCTGCTCATGAATCAGTAAAAAGGAAGTTTTGGTTGGTGCAGAAATTAAGACAGATTCATTGACGGCAGACACGCCTCATTATGTATGTTCGGAGCAGGTTTGCTTCATGCATTTGTGCACACTCGACATGTCTGCAGACAGATGTTTTTTATACCCGATGTCGCACGGCTTGTCACACAAGGAATAAAACGCGCGTCAGGCGGTGTCATGCAGACGGTCTATTTTAGGATGTCTAGTACCTGGGTCAGACGGGCACATTAAAGGGATACTACAACGAAATTTCGGAGCTTATTTTTTGCTTATACGTGTTCAAAGGAGCAGTATCACATCGGACACAGCAATATCTTGTTAAAAAAAGTCACAAAAAGGAATTTCAAAACAAATTAAACGATTTGCAAAGAGCACCTGTGGATGTCGGTAAAGCCTCGTTTGTAATGCCCGTCTAGGAATCTTGACAGGTAGTGACAATATCTTTCTCGCCTAGAACTATACATGATTTGATCCTGACTTCATTCCGAAAGCTTTACGGCAAGCACAAGAGAAGATGAACAGGGAGGGAACTCTAGTTTGTGTGTCCCAGGCGTCGCTGTCCTCCCTCTACAAAATAATAGATTAACCCGTCACTCAAAATTCACACAAAAGCAGCTTTGGGGTTAGTTGCGGTGGCCCGATCGTTGGCGTGCTTCGATCGCTTCGGTGGCTGGAACGGCTAGGGCATCCTGACGACGTCAGCCTCGCCGCAGCTTTGCTCATCCTGAAAAAGACAACATCACAATTGCGCCGGATGTGACGTGTTTTCCGCTGGCTGCTTTCCAAGCGCTTGCCAGAGTGAGTCGTTTATAACGAAAAATACAACCATCAGGCTCAAAATACAAACTTGCGATTGCCATTGACGGATATTGTGGATCATATTCAGCCTGTTTCTGCACACGACGCGTATATTTTCAATTTACTTTAAACAATATAAGGGTAGGATCGCCGACCCTTTAAGCTCGTTCTGAAGGCCTTTAATGTGCCCGTCTGACCCAGGTATTAGATGATGTGTAACATGCGGCTTTAGAGCGATTGTATATCCTCCAACCGCTTCGTTGGTCATACACAAAACTTTTGGCAGACATGTTCGAATGTGAATGTGAAAATGAATGAAGCAGACATGCTTTCGGTCATCATATCTGTAGCAAACGCTGTCGTGTCTTTTGGTTTCACGTCTCGAGACACGCTTTCGGTTTGGAACTTTTATCCGCGAATATCTTCTCGATGTTATTCAGTGTCTTCGAGTTTTTTTGTTTTTTTGTTCTCGTAGTTTATTGATAAAGGGGCGCAAAAAATCTTCTTTCCATACGGGGGCTTGGGAAGATAGGCTTTCTGAAAGGAACAGGTGCAGTAATTATTCATAATGATCATCGGGCCTTGGTACGTGACCCCACACTCTGAGTGTTTTAGGGACTGCAGGCTGCCGCCACAGCAATTGGAAGCCCTGGAAATCAAAGTCAAACGATTGCATTTCGCAATATTATCGTAAAACGTGGTGCTCAACGCTAATTGTGGCAGCTAAGGTAAATCCGGCCGAGCACAGCCTTCTAAACTGGGCGTCTAAACATCGCAAGTTAAATTTGCACCGTCGTATTCAGACGAGTGTCGTTTTGAAAAAGGAGTCACGTGCAAAACATAAAAGAACCCAACGTTCTTTTTTTTTTTTTTGCTTTTTTTAAAAGAAACAGCATGTTTTATTTGTAACAATTGGAGACCCCCGCGAGATCGAAAGCGCTATTAAAGGTTAAAGACATCGTAGCTTTGCCGCTCTACGTTTTCGAGTCCAACCCCGTCAACCTATATGCTATCGAACGTTCCCGTCCTCTGGGCACGAATGTAGTTTGCCTAGATTTCGGAGTCTTTCCGCCTGTTCGACCGGGGGGCTCACGTGGTTTATGTGTCGAGTATGCAATTTAAGCTGCGAGAAGGATGCGAACCCGTCGATTTTCTGCAAGCGTCTCCAAGCTAGGCACAGCTTCGACAATAGCTACCATCCTCACCAAAAGTCTATGCACGCATCCGCATGAGCGACCAATCTGCGCACGAGGTGTCCGCCGTTAAATTGCAAAATACCCTCCATGGTTTTAGTTGCTGTCTCTCTTAAATCTAGACTTTCGACCAACACCTCGTCCTGTATACATTGGCGGTGACTCCACCGAAACCGTTGGCACCTATAGCGGGCAGCACAGAAAACTGACGCGGCGGGTTCGCACACCAGCCTTCTCGAGCTAATCAGATATTCGTAGCACCTGGCAGTCTAAAAACGAAGGGACGAAAGTAGGTTAGAAAACGCGCGATAAACGCCCCCAGTAACAAAAGCCGGAGGGCTGAGTTTCCAACGTCCCCCAAAGCGGCAAACGTGGGGCGCTGATTGGCCTCGAGTGCTGCGTCATTTCGGCCGTGACTCGCATCCTCTCTGATTGGACGTGAGTCCGAGCCGAACGCTGACACGGCGCTCGTGTCCAATCAGTGTCCCGCGTTTGCCTCTTTTTGGCTGACGTCTTAAAATTCAGCCCTCCATCCAGGAGGTACTGTCTCCACACGAATGCCGGTCCGTTCCGTCTACGAGCCGACGGCGCCACCATGCGCCAGCAGAGTCCGTCCGACACAGCGATCCGCTCGAGCTGCGCCAGCACGGTGCAACCCGCCACTCGAGCGAGCTTCGTGCCAATTAACGAGAAGGGCGTTGTTAATTGAGCGAGCTCGGAGGCCCGCTCCCGCGAGAGGTCCTGGGCGAGCTGAACCGTTCCCTGCCTTCTTCCGTACGTGCGCCCTTCCCTTCTCGCGGATTGCAAATAAATGAGAGGCTTGTTCTCTGAACGACGAATGAACGCGCCTCGACCTGCCGGTGCCGGTTGTCTGCCCGCGGGGTTTGGTTCGGATGAATGGTCCTTTAAAGGCGCTTTGGGGGAAGGGGAGCGTGGCGGGGGGGGGGGGGGGGACGGTTCGGAAGGGCTTTGAAGTGACCCATGGGTTTGTTGTTTTCTTCCGACAAACTCTGCTGCACGGGTGCGACGTGGTGGTTCAATTAGCCGCCCTGATCTTTCGGACAGGTTCCCTCGAAGTGTTTGCTCCGATACAACGCGCGTGCACGTATCCGGGAACCATACCCCTTGAGGGAACGTTCAGCGATGCCTACTCCCCCACGCTACGAAATAAAGTAACTTTCTGGTGACTCGAGGTAAGTGGTGTTAACGCACAGCAGCTCGGAGCGTGTAGACTGAAAGCTCGCGCTCCACAATCCAAGGATCCTGGGTTCAATCCTTACTGCTGCCCGCTTGAACGTGGATGAGGATCGTACGGGCGTGCGCTCGCGTATCAGCACGTTAAAGACCTGCTTGTAAAATACTGCATTGAATAAATTCCTAATGTACAGTGGGCACACCAAATGCCCACTGGAGTTGACTGACTTCCGACTGTTTGAACGATCACAAAACCCTCAATTATCTAGAGACAGTGTCACTTTGAGCAAACGTTCAATTATCCCTCTTCCCACATGCGTTAAAATAAGCTGTCTCGCTGGTCACCCATGTTTACCCTTTGGCAGTTTCATAGTGTCCATTTTTAATTTCAATTGACTATGATGTTTTTTTATGAGGTATGTATTTGCTCTGGTATTCGCCTATGGCGTTTCCGAAACGTAAAGTCTAAAGTGAATTTGTTTCAATATGAATACAGCTGAAGAAGCCTGTGGCAGTACAATGAAGCTTTCAGCGTTGTTGCTACAGAGAGTCCAGTGAGTCCGCCGTTGCGTGTATAGAGTAACTGCAATGACGCACAATGCGTTTGGTGTCTCGGTACTTTGCGCTCCCGTTTATCTGAAGCATTGACCGTTGCTTCGGCTAACGAGTTCAGGTTTAGGTGAAGCCTAGAGCCGGGGTCACACTGCTCATCCATCATACGAAATGCAGTTTGCAGACACGAGTCACCGCAGTATCCGTGGTTTGAATGCCGCATGCCAAGTTTCTCCTTGATCTCATTGCCATGCGGCATTCCAAGCACGGATCTCGCGGTGACTTGCGCTCTAATCTGTTTGCAGACTGCCCTTTGTATGGTGGATAAACAGTGTGACTCCGGTCTCGCGGCTTCAATTCAACGTGAACCAATTAAACAAAACAAGCACCTGTTGTAAAAAAAATGAATCGAATTATTACGTGCTAAGGCCTTTGAAATATGCCGACAAGCGCTGTTCCCAATTTACATAGCGCGATAATGACAGAGGACAGCAGGCGGCCGACATTGTTACGACATTGCAGAGGGCGCGAAACCTGTCAGATTTCGCGCCCTCTGCTTTAAGGCCCGAATGTGATCGCTGAGCGTGGTCGCTCGAGAGGACGACTGAATCAAGCCTGGTTTTGAACAGAAACTCTTCATTCGCTTTTCGTGTACCCAGAGACAGTGCAGTCAAGTTTCACATAGCCCTGACCGCAATCTGGATTGCACGCTGTACTCATTTTCCCCACTAAGCTTTCCTCTATGCTTCGTATCAGCTTAAGTCCAGAGGCAGCTTATGCTACAAGCGGGAGCATGTGACCCTGACTAGTGCTTGCACTGCACGAGCGCGCATGATTGGCAGGGACGCCGAAAGCCCGGAGTTCGTTCTTGTACCTCCTGCTACGCTTACACTTAAAGTAAAACGGAGTATAGACGCATCATGCGCCTGGCGGCGACACCAGCGGTCGCTGGGCAGCTACCCACCTCACGAAGGAACACCCAGACAAGTCTTATGCGAAGCGCGTTACGAAATTTTTATGGACAGTTTCCGGCCTGAGACAGAGTCCATAAGCAATATAAGCAATAGACTTCTGACTCTCGCAGTGTTCAAACCAAGTCCAAAATTTAGCGACTATAGGCGCGCTGATAGCCTAAGAAACACAGGCCTATATGATATTCACGCATTTTGCATCGTCATTCGGAGAGATAATCAGATGCTCAGAATTCGCCTCCAGTCTCTTAAGTTGGCATTGACCGTAGACAGCATACCTATCTTAGCCGGAAGTCCTTAACGTACAACCTTCAGCAACAATCAAAATGGAAAAAGGAGCGCATCACTTCTTATGATATATGTGATCGTAATTCATTGTACATATGCCTTAATCGCGTGATCTCTCACTGAATAAGCTTTTATGACTCATAGATGTCTGTGTATTACTCCACGCATTATTTATTATGCTCAGATTTTATTCTCGTAGTTCACATGTCATATATTCTATGTGCATTCCTCTGGTAAGTTTGCTGCAGCCGGTGCAAGAATGTGGAAACAAATTCCTCACTTCATCAAATAAACATTGAATTCCAAGCTCACAGCGGACCATATGACTTCTCCCGCTCTCAGCAGCGGTCAATGTTCGCACATCATCGCTCGCCGAGTCGGTAATCGGGGCCTACCATCGTGCCACGAAAGAAGCCGAGAGCTGAGCGAGAGATTGAATTTGCAATAACCGAGACCGAGAGCGCGGCACAGAAAATACGTTTAGCGAACTGCGAGAGGGTCGAGGGCGCTTTACCGAGGAGTGGTTGGTATACTATCTCTTTAGTACTCTTCTCTGCGACCATACCACCGCCAGGACGAGGAAATCGATTGGAACGAGGCGATGATTTACGGCTCTTTGTTCCGTCGCTCCTCGCCTCCATCTTTGTGTGCTTGCTTGTTTTCCCCGTTCGTTTATCTCCCGCGTCGCCCGCCTGTTTCGTGATTTGCACAGCCGACAGTCAGGGACCTGCCAGCCGAGTCGAGCGTTGGCGAACCAGTGACGATTTTAGTTTCCGGAGTAGATCTTCTTGCTCTCTCGCTCGCTCGTGAGGTAGGTGACTCCCTGCAGTTTGGTTTCCTTTCAGCTTGGCTTCAACTAAATTCACTTGAAACCGGGAACTAGGATCAGAACATCTTCATTGTCTCTACAGTATTTAATGTACAATGGTTCGTTGCTGGTTAAGAAACGCGCGACAAGCCCCTCCCACAAATGTCCCTGCCCATATGATTGCTCATCCCCCCCCCCTCCTCGCCTCCTATCCGGCCTTCGCTCCGCTATAGTGGAAAGAGCGGAGTGATTTGTAGGATGATCTTTTATACTGCGTCTCTTCTGTTGTAACATGCAGAAAATGAAGAACTTTGCGTGGATACGAGCAGGTGTTACGGTTTACGTATTTTGCGATAAAAATCCAAGCGGCATGTCTACAACTGGCGAGCAAGCTACGCTCATGAAAGAAACCTACAAAATAAAACGATGATTTTATCTACATTCGGTGTCTTCTAGGTCATAGCTCATTGAGAGTCGCGACTTCAGATAAAAAGAAAAGTAAAACGCGAGGATGCGTGCAGGCGACCAACGAAGAACACACGAGGCGTTTATTAGCCAAAATTGCCTCTTCGGTGTAGCCGACGGGTTTACAACCTCATATTAGTAGAGTGATGTTCCGGCAACTTTTCAGCAGATACGAACAAAAACTAGACAGAGAAACCCTGTTCGGCAGCAAAGCTAATCGTTTATTCTTACCAGCCGGAGACAAACACAGGTATATGTTGCTTCTCAAATTTGATGGATTTCTTTTTTACGTAGTGAACAACGTCGGCCGACCTCTCAGACAGAAGAATGCTCTCCTGGAGCAAAACCCCACTATATAAAGGTTCAATGAGCTCGCCCAGATATATATATATATATATATATATATATATATATATATATATATATATATATATATATATATATATATATATATATATATATATATATATATATATATATTATATATATATATATATATATATAACGGGCATGGTGGCGGGAGGCCGAAGGCGTGGGTATAAACTGGGAAGAAAAAACCTTCGGTGAAAACAGCAACAACGGACGATTTATTCTTCGACGTTTCGGCCGGAGTCCGGCCGAAACGTCGAAGAATAAATCGTCCGTTGTTGCTGTTTTCACCGGAGGTTTTTCTCTTCCATATATATATATATATATATATATATATATATATATATATATATATAAATGTACCCTAGAAGCCATGTTGTCCCACTTCTCCGGAAGTGCTTGTTGACAAACGAGCTTCTTTGTTCTCAGCCGGTCGTAAAAACTTTACCGTCCCTTCAAGGACATCGTCTTAGAGTCGCCCTGTTTGCACAAACACGCGACGCAGTTCTGGGCACTGGGTACATGCGGGGACCAACGTTTCAAACAGGGAATAGCTACCGTCTTTGTTCTGTGCCCACACTTGTGCTCCTTGTCATATATATAGGAAACAGTGTTGCATCCTGGCTGGTGCCACATAAGCAAAGGTATACGAGCTGAGCGAATATGAGCCCGCCCAGCAGCAACGTTCAGGCTTGGGCTGCACACAAAAGTCACGTGTGCCCGGTCAAAAGAAGATGTCGGCACATTTCCTACTGTCGCAATGTGGCGTTTTATTTGATAGAAGAACCTGCCAGAGGCACCGACACGCGGCGTTTCAGCCCTTAAAGACCGTTGTCATATTGCTGTTAATCCTTCATACGAAAGACAGTGTGCAGATAGTTTCTGAGGAGTGTTCCGTCCTTGTACGACGGTCACCATGATCATACAAAAACTGTCCGCAGAAATGTTCGAAACATGCGTACACATGAATGAAGCACACATGCTTCGAACATGCGTGAGTCATGTCTGCAGTTAATTCTGTCATTTTGTCTGCGGACCGTGTCTTTTGTACGATGTATGAGGAGTGTGGCAGCGGCATTAGGCTATAGCACAAAAGTGGGCTAACTGATATTGATGCTGTCTCTACCACTGGCAAGCTCGCAATTGCGCATGCTGTACCTCCACGAATAGAAGAAATAAGGCAACGTCCAGAACTCCCTGCAGTTTACAAACCAGAGAACAGAAGCGACCGAAAAATGTATACGCCCCGTGAAAAGGCGTGGTAGCCCATGACTCGTGCAATCGCCGCACAAGACTGGTTTGTTTTGTGTACGCGAATAGACCTAGAAAAAAAATGATGGCGACCTTTCTCAGTTTACCACTGATCTGCTGACACTATTAAGGAGGAAGCACAATAGCTGCTCCCGTTCTTGCAGTCTTCTGGAATACGAGTTTGGCAACGTCCTGATTGGATCTTTTTGTGCGGCGCTGACGTGTCCATTTCGGTCGAACCGCCGAGCCATCGATATGGGGTTGGTCACGACGTCGTTTCTCATACTGGTAGCTAGCCTCTTTGGAAGCTCTTGCAGAAACGAGATGCACATCGGCGTTTCTATTCGTGTTTCTAGAGCGTTGTTACCGCTAGAAACTGACACTCCTTCTCAGAATGTTCGACCAGTGCAGTGAACGGCTACCTAAAGTTCGAAGCTGCGAAAGATGTTTCCGCGAACAAACAATCCTGAAGTTGGGAGGACGTGTACGCCGGGAAATGATGGATGCGTTCTGGAACTTAGCTCGTTTTTCCTGTCTCGAGCGGAGACACAAGACAGGAGTCATTTTAAGGCAGGCTATCTAACCACTGAATGAACTCCTATACAACAAATGTGACGTTTTGACAAGCAACTAGTTCTAACAGGACACGAAGGTAGTAAAAGACTAGAAATGACCTGACATAGAACCTTCTGGAAGTGTTAGAGCGGCATCCAACATTTTATTACCTTCTTCGGAATACATATCTTAGCAGAAACGTCGGTCGCCATTATGCGGATAAAGTAAACACGAAGATATCCACTTTTATATGTCCGTCTCGGCAAGCTCACCTTTCTGAGCAAAGTTGTTTCCGGGCGAAGTTACAGACAACCCACCCGTACTTGACTCGACTCTGATATCAGAGACATTTCAACTTTCAAAGAGTAACAAAATTGGGCATTCTCTGGACATCAAACTTACATTCAAGAATATGTGCGAGACAGTTAACTTTTAAACGGGGTGAACTAATCAAATGGGTGGGATGGCAGAGTTTATAACCTGTCAGTATTGTTTTGTTTACGGTTCTGCTGTGTATCTACACAGCAGAGCAGTAAAGTAATCAATAATGACGACAAGTGCCATAATTACTGCACTTCCATACAGTTACCACCGTGCGGCAGCACTTTTAAAGGAGGGTAAAATGTACAACGTGAACAATAGGCAGGCAGACAGCCCTTCCCTCCTATTTACTACTCCGATTCGGTTTCCCATATTTGGTGTTATGCTCCATATATATCTATGACAATATAAAACGTGTTATCATTTCATGGGTGCTGCGGCCACATATTTCATGCTTCACACGTTCCATGGCCGACATCATGGCGCACTATAATAACATAAATCAATTCAAGGAAAACAACAACGACAAAGTGGCACGGTGGCACAAGGCGACCGTACTTCCGTAGAGTCTCCTGGATGTATCTTCCAGTTCGATTCACTCGAAACATCGATCGCTGGCATTCCTTGAATCAGTAAACACCAACGACAACGGCGACTGGAATCGTGCTCCCATGGCCATATATGGTTCCAGTGGGAAAAGTAGTGAACACATTTTGGCCACTCAGGCTCCTTTCCCATTGAGTCAGATGGTACACCGATTGGCCATTCTTAGGTCTAACTGGCTAAGGCCCGAACTCCCCAGCGTCGCGCATGCATACACGCATGAGCTTCTGAGAGTCAGTGCGAACTCCGCAACCTGGTGGCTCAAGCAAGACCACATAGAAGACAAGGCTTGCACGTGACATCATCGTGAGTGAACACCAGCCCCGCCCCAAGCGGCAAATACGCTGAAGCTTGACTAGGGTGCATACAGGGCCTCGGAGATTCTTGGGGCACAAAGCTCTTAATCCGTCCCTTTTACACGCTCGTTCACCCGACAGAAGGAGCGTCAAGACGCTATGCAGCTGCGCATGGGCGCCGCCATAACCGACCTTCACGTATTGTTTCGTCTTATTCCGTTCAATTTACTTCATCATTACCACAGCAGGACATGTTATACTGCCGTCTTTGATTCTACTGTGTGCTTTTCCTCAGTATAGGCCTTTGTGGAGGCTCGTCAACGCCCGCTTCAGTGGCTCGGCATCTCGGTAAGACAAGAGGAGGTCTGCACGGTTCTGAAACAGAGCCGGCATCAGATATTTAAGATGTTAAACATGCGCACGCGGTATAAGGATCGTAATCTCGTCCACACTGTAAAGACCGAAACGCGCGAGCGCGTTGAGACGCGAGTCAAGTGCCGCTCAGCTCGTGCGCTGGCTCTGGCTGTGCTTTCCTGCACCCAGGCTTTGCTAAGACACGGCTTCTAGCAAGCCGGCGCCTTGTGGGAGAAAATGTCCAAGAAAGCTCCACTTAGGCGAAAAGGCTGAAGCTTTTCAAAGCCCTGCCGATAGCAAAGTCGTGGCGAGACGGCGTCTGAGGAATACTTGAGGGAAATGCGAAAATCGAGACAACGGGAACGATGGCTATAATAAAAAAAAAACGAATATATCACGTAAGAAACAATGTAGTTTGAAGTCCCAAGTGGATGAAGAGACCAAAGAACTCTCGCACCTGCAATTCAGTAAAGCGATCTGCGAGGGAACATCGAGCATGATGTTTCGCCTGCTCAGCCTCACAAAGGAAACGGTATTTTTGGGTTGGAAAGTGTTTCGAGCTTTGTTATTGGCTAGCCAGTATGTTTTACCAAAATGATTGGACGCGCTGTGTGTCTGAAAACAAACAAGCATGCATTTATTCTACACCTTCGATATTGAAAGAGTGACATTTGTATCTCAACCTATTGTTTGCTCGATAAAGTAATAGGGACTTTTAGCAAACCGTTAACGCGTGTTCCGTGTACCACACCGCCGGACCCTCTGAAGAGCGCGCGCCCGAGCGATACTGGGACTGCGGAGCGCGCGCTTTAAAGCAGGCTTCATAGGCTCCGGTACAGTGCGGTACGCGGAACACGGTAACGGTTCGCTAAAAGTCCCTAATGTGTGTTGGGGTCATCGTTGGTTGTGGTAGCGCATCTTTACTATCCAGGCAGCTATAGCTAAGCTAGAGCCAAACAAAACTGACGATGATGATTTCCGGCCCTTTACCTAAGCGCCACCGCGCGGCGGAAAGAGCCGCGAGCCATGTTTTTCTATGTGCCAGTCTTTCCCTATACGAATAGAACGACCGGAGAAGAGCTTTGTTTGCCAAGAATCTCGGAGTCCATCATGACACTACACCGGAAAGCGGCAGATGCGTGCGTCTGCAGTCACCGTCAGTTAGCGTAGCCCTCGTCTTGAGGCTTTGCAAGACGCGCAGACGGCGACGCTGACGCGAGTTAGCGGCGCTGCTATAGATTCAGTAGTGATGACGTTTGACCGGAGGCGCAGGGCTTGTTTCTTCAGGTTGTATTGACTCAAGGCGCATCCATGCCGGCCATGCATTAACCGCAGCGCTCATTTTCATCTCTCACCATTGTAACGAGGGTTATAGGCACTCGTTGTTTCGGGGCTTGCGCGTCGCATTCTGAGCACGCGCGGCAGTAACTGTCTCGGCGCTTCAGCGCCGCTTCAGTTCGCAACGTGCTCGCTCCCTTCCCAATTAGGTTCAGGGACAATCGCCGCAAAGGACTGGGAGCCAGGAATTCAGTTCACAGCTCATCGAAGGCACCTAATCCCTGCTTTACCATGCCGAAGGACACCAGCCCTTATTTTAAACACTACCTGGCTCCTAATGAGAATATAAAAACCGCACCATCGCTCATCTTTTTCTTTTCTTTTTTTTTTCGTTTGGAACATCTTGTGCCTGCCTCCTTGCGCTCATTGCGCTCCAGTATACAGAAAGCACGATAGGCTTCGCAGGCGCAGAAAGCTCTGTGCTGGGAACCCGTCCTCTTCATTCTTCCATTTCGTCACGCATGTAATCTACGAATGATTCGTGTCCTCACTGTATACATAAAATCCACAATGCCCATTGTACGTCCAACTCGGAAGCGCGAGAGCCGCGATCTTGGCACGGGAAAGATAAATCGGCCGAAGCGAACAAAATGCCGCTGTAGCCCGAAGTATACATCCAGACTCGAAAGCAATAAACAATAAAAAACGGCTAAACGCGTGAGCCTTTTTTTTTTTTCCATGCCACCGTTTGAGGCCCGCGAGGCTGTAGTGTATAGAGGACTGCATCCCAGGAGGGGGAGCGGTTATTCCACCCCAAACCCTCTTAATTATCAAGGTCGAGCCGCCAATGAAACGGACCGCTCCGCTCGCGGTTAGCTCGAGGCCAGTCCTAGGACATCGTTCCGACGAATCTCGCACCTCCCTCCCCCTTCACCCTTTCGGCCCTCTTTACGTTCTCGCACGCTCGGATCCGCGCTGGATGACGTCGCGGCACGCAGACACACGCACACACATGCACGCGCGGACGCCCCGCCCGCCTGCCTGCCCGCACGCACGCACGCACGCACGCCACGCACGCACTACACTCGCGGATACATGCAGCACATACATCCGTGCATGCACATCTTCGGAGGACTTCCTGCCGGTTGGTGCAGATCGCGTACGCCGAACACGTCGTCCCTGGCGGTTAATGAGCCGCAATATTCCAGTCACACCTGTAGTAAATGGGCCTAAGGAAACACGCGACTCAAAACGCAGCAAAAGAAACAACAACAAAAAGAAAAACAAAACGCACGATTCCGTCCGATCATAATAGCAATATCCGTCATCACTTGTGCTTATTCTCGCGATATCCCACTGGCATGAAGCAGCAAAAGAAGAATCAGTGAAAAGAGAAAGGACGCAGCGCGGGGTGAGTGGAAGAAGAAGATTGCACAATGCACGCAGCGGAAGAGAAGTCTGCAGCAAAGATAGTTTAATAAAGAAAATAATAAACAAAACATGGCAGGGATCGCCAAAGCTGAGGAGAAGCGGCCGATAGCCTTTCGTGCGAGGCATTGTCTCGCGTGTGTAGACGGTTTAGGGTGTGTGTGTGTGAGTGGGGGGGGGGGGGGACTTGGCTCTTCGAGGGCCGACTTGCAAATGCTCGCGAACGGAACACACCCGCTCATTACAGCGGAGCTTGCAGCACCACGGAAGTTTCGTGCTCGCGGGCGTAGCTTCCTCCGTGCGCCGCGCCGTACATTTATACAAGATTGCCGGCCAGCTTTATTTAATTGTTACACGATGATGCTGGCCCAGCTCTATAGGTTTGCGTACGTACCCGATCGAGGAAGTGGCGAAACCGCTAAGTGCTGCGAGCAAAGAGCGCGTCACGTGAGTTTAATTGACCGCGCATCAAATAAACATTGAATTGAACGTCGTGTGAGACCTCTGGCAGACGCGCCAAAGTGGTTTTGTTCGCTGTCTGCCAGCCAGCGTTTCTCAGAATGGTTTGATGTAAAGTTTCGGGTACGTTAGAGACTTGGAGTAAGCACCTACCCTTATCACTTGTTTCTCAAGGAGTTCGCGGCTATCCATTTCTGCGATGGGCTTTCATTGGTTTGACATAATATATTTAAAGCTCATTGATAATAGTTTTGCGCGAAGTGAAACTGGCATCCCTGATGTCAACTGCATGTCATACAAAGGATGTTTAACTATTCCAACCGCGGTGTTTCGTTAAGCAAAAACTCCACCGACGGGTGGTACGAGAATTTCGCAGAGCCGATAGCATCTTGCTAGCTCTACAACGAAAGTAGCAAATATGACCCACTCATGTGTCAGTGCTCTATCTAGTAACACATGGTCACATTTTTTGTCCGGAATATCCCTTGCGGAAACGCTCCGAATCCTTAAATCAGAAGCTACTATGATTTAGGAAAAAATTTCGAAGCGGGAGTAAATGCATGAAAATCTATTAAATTGATATGTGTACCTCAGACGGAGCTTAATAGTGCCCTCTAGGCAACGTAGCGATCTGCTGCATATGCAGCCGCAGAATTGTGGCGCCAGGCACGTACGGCCTCTGGGCATGGTCATCTCGATGCTGTCGGGTGTAGATCGTCCAATAGTGAATCCACGCTAACGGTTGCACATGGGTGCTAGGCTGCCGCCCGATCAAGACATTTTCTATCCACGGTGACCAAACTGGCTTTCTGGAGCATGGCAGCTTGCAAGCGTCTATAGATGGCGCAAATGGCGCATCATTCTATTTGTAAGTTTTCGTTTATATTTTTTTATTTATGTATATATATTTATTATGTATATATATTTATATATAAAAGCTTCCTCCTGACGTGAGGTAGCCACTGCAAAAACCGGCTGACCTCGAACAACAATTGTACGAGCATTCGAGACCATTTTCAGTACTGCACCACTTACACCCTGAGACTCAAAGGCCTCCTAAATATTCCAAAGTCGTGCGAAGGACGCTTTTTAGATCTCTCTCAATACAAACTCGGGATAGAAAGAACAAAAAAAAAGAAAAAGAAAAGAAAAACGTTATTAAGATATGCAAATAAATGTGCGGTGGTGGATCTCGATCCTTGCTACTTCTTGGCACCGCACGAGGTCAATTGAGATTTTGCCACAAGTAGGTACGTAGACGCAAATGTTGTCCTCCGAGTACGTACAAGTGTTTATGGAGGGAATTATAATCGTGTCTACGTCGATATTCATTTATCAAACAGAACGACATAAATATGTTTTTCCTTTTTTATTCGAGCACGCACGAAGAGTCACTCATCACTACACGGCGTGCAAGTGTTTCATAAAGCGGGGGTCAGTACCGCTCATACATCGTACAAAAAAAAAAACCCAAAAACACAAGAAAAAATTGACCGCATCTCCACGTGGTGAATGATGTTGATTGGGGCGAAGCTCTGGTGGTGCTTGTCTGCGTAGACGCTGAGCCGCAGCATGCGGAGCCTTTCGTTCGTTTTCATCCATGTCAGAAAGAGAATGTGTGGTATGGAACGTGGTTATATACGCATTTGAGCATTTGACCGCAGCGCCCTCTCGTCTATAAACGTTGAGCCAATCATGCAAAGTTTAACGCGATTATATACGCATTTGACCGCAGCGCCCTCTCCTGTATAGACGTTGAGCGGATACATGCAACGTTTCATCCATGACATCCCCAGCTCTTGAGTTACTACCACATCTCAGAGTCCCCTACTCGTCCCGCAGTTGTGGCCGAGTGGTTAAGGCGATGGATTAGAAATCCATTGGGGTCTCCCCGCACAGGTTCGAATCCCGTCGACTGCGCAAACAGATTTCTTTTTTCATCTTTTCTTTTTTTCATCTTTTTTTAATCTTTTTTTAGTCTTTTTTTTCATCTTTTTTTTTTTTTTTGCCCTACACGAGCACGTGAGCACGTGAGCTCACGAGCAGGAGCACGAGCACCGGACGCCGGACGCTCGGACGCTGGACGGACATACGGACATGGCTAGCCCTTAGGGAGCTTCGTCCCTGAAAACACGCAGTTTGCAAGCACGAGTCACCGCAATATCCGTGGTTCGAATGTGCGCGTGCCAAGTGTTCTCTTTCAACTCATCACCATGCGGCATTCGAAGCACGGATCTCGCGGTGACTCGCGTTCAAACTGGTATGCAGACTGTCTTCTGTATGACGGTATCTGCAGTGTGACCCGGCTTAATGTGTATTTGGCGCCTGTGAATGCGAGGCGGAGGAGCACTCCATTCAAAAGGCAATATACCGGGTGAAACAAGGAGACGGCAGGCTCTTTAAATCGACCGGAAAATTCGGTTTCTTAACCTATCGCGCTACGATTTTGTGCAGCGTTGCCCACAGATGGTGCATTTTTTCGTAAAATTTGCAAAGAACGAATTTACCTGAGGAAAAAGTAAAGAAAGAAAAAGGCTTAGCTCCTATGGAAACGCAGCGACGCCACCGGTCTTCAAACAACACGGCGCCGTTTCGCACGGGAGACAAGAGATGGCGCAACGAACGCCGCCAACGAACGAGCATACGGCGCCGAGAGCCGGCACTTTAGCAGACGATCCTTTCGACTCAAAAGCGGCTCGCGTTCCGCAGGCGGCGACAGTCACAGAAACAAAAACAGGCGCGGTAACAACAAGGAACTGCAGTTCCTTGTCTGCTAAACACGATGGCTCTCGGCGTCGTCTGCTCGTTCGTTGGCGGCAGTTGGCGTCGCGACCGCTTGCGCCATCTCTTGTCTCCCGTGCGAAACGGCGCCGTGTTGTTTGCAGACCGGTGGCGTCACTGCGTTTCCATAGGAGCTAAGCCTTTTTCTTTCTTTACTTTTTCTCAGGTAAGTTCGTTCTTTGCAAATTTTACGAAAAAAATGCACCATCTGTGGGCAACGCTGCACAAAGTCGTAGCGCGATAGGTTAAGAAACCGAATTTTCCGGTCGATTTAAAGAGCCTGCCGTCTCCTTGTTTCACCCTGTAGATCACATGCCGGGAACGCGCGGCGAGGACGATGAAGCCAAGCGCTCACCGCCGTTGGATGCGGGTCGAGGGGAAGCAAAAGCACACTCTAAAAAATGCCTGCACGTCTACTTACCCGTAAAACACTCAAAGAGCCAACCTCTGCGATCAACCAAATCAGCTCAACGAATGACGAGGCGGAACATCTGTTTAGACCTCAAAATTAAGTCTGCGCTGTGGCATTATGCACTGCAAGCATGACTCTTTGTATCGCGTATAATGCCACAGCGCAGAGTCTATTTTGTAGGTCTAAACGGATGTTCCGCTTCATCCTTCGCTGAGATGATTTCGTAGATCGCAAAGATTGGCTCTTTGAGTGTTTTATCGGCAAGCAGACGCGCAGGCATTTCTTAAAGTGCACGTGGGCGGATTGGGGGGGGGGGGGGGGGGAGGGTAAACAAGGGCACGAGGTGCGTGAAGAGCAGACTTACTTGCACGCCGTATAGTCAGTGACGGTATAAGAAACGTAACACGCGGCGAGTCGTGAGTATCCCATAGAATGCTCCGCAACCGTTTGAAATTACGCATCAGAGTTTTAGGAAACGTTTTTGCCCATCCGATATGGTACAAAAGAGTCCCCCGGCATGAATTGCGCATGTGCTAGTCGTATGCGGTAGCACATGCGCAGTTCGTACCGGGGGCTCATCGTACCGCATCGGATTTTCAAAAACGGTTCCCTAGATCTCTCTATTAGCCGATAAAAACGTCGAAGAAATGAATCACGATGCAGGAACCGTGTTCATAAGAAACCACGTCCTACATTTCTTAAGTTGTCGGCGATTATTTCTCCCAAAGAGGTTTCCGTGAACAT
>JAZHYW010049029.1:0-19539 GCA_037355805.1 Ixodes ricinus | reverse complement strand
AGTCAGTTTTCAATATAAACTGCACTATTATTTTTGTTGTGTTTTTGATCAGAGTACAGTCTTATCTCATAATAATGTTGGCCTTGACTTCCGAAATAGCCACTCGCTTTTTATAAGTCGCCATTGTAAACAAAAAAGAAAAAAACATGGCTTCTGAAGTGGTTTATTGTGCGATACCCAGCTGATCGACTTTTATCACGACGTTCTTTGTTGTTGTTGTTGTTGTTGTTTTTTGTTTTTTATAAAAACGTGCAAGTAGACTGCGTTTTTTTTCTTCAGAAAGCCTTTGACAAGGTCCTCCATAAATTGATCCTATACAAATTAAAATTTGTGAATATCCCTGACAATAATATCAACTGGCTTACTTATTATCTTGCAAATAGAAGATAGGTTGTTTTAGTCAACGGGAAACGTCGTCGTATTTAGAAGTGACATCAGGGGTCCCACAGGCATCAGTGCTAGGTCCGCTTTTATTCTTAATATACATATAAATGTCATTTCTGCAGACATTAGGTCAAGCATTCGTCTTTGTGCCGATGATTGTGTCTTATACCGGAACATAAAAAGATTTTCAAACGGTTGAGCGCTACAGGAAGATATTGATCGCTTATCAAGATGGTGCGAAATAAGGAAAATGAATTTAAATATTCCCAAATGCAATCATATAACATTTACCAGAAAACGACAACCTGTTTCTTTTGGTTATTCAATTGACGACGCCCCACTACAACAGGTGGACAAAGTAAAATATTTAGGCGTTCAGTTTTTCAGAAAACTTATCGTGGAGCGCGCATGTAGACTACATGACGGTCAAAGCTAACCATGTGCTAAACTTTTTAGGAGGAATTTTCACGATTGTTCTTCCAATGTAAAAAGCACCCTTTATCTTTCTAATGTGAGGCCTACTTTAGAATACGGCTGAGTGCTCTGGGACCCTAAATAACGCTATTTAGAACAGAAAATTGAAAACATTCAGAGCAAAGCCGCTAGGTTCGTTACTAAAAATTACTATTTCAAACAAAGTGTTAGTGCCCTTAAACGTCAATTAGACTGGAAACCTCAGAACTCTAGAAGACGCTGCCTACGTTGAAAATTTTTACATGTGATATATCACGATAAAACAGGACTGGATAAAACTAAATTCATTGAACTGCCACACTCTGTATCACGCAGATTAGATCGTTCCAAAAAAAAAGTTAGAGGATTTTCAGCTAGGACTAATATATCCAAATTCTCGTTTTTCTCCAATAGCATTAAACAATGGAACGAATTTCCCGAGGAAACTATTTCAATTCCATCGTCTCATATTTTTTTATATATGCTGTCACGTGATGCTAGCTGGGAGTAACGGAAGTGAATTTTTCTCTTTGTGAATGTGTGTTTTCAGAATGCTCGGTCTGTAACACTGTGCTTTGTCTCTTCATACCCTTACCTGTACGAAAAATTATGTTTTCCGTACAGCTAATGGCTAAACCTTAATACCATTGTGGATCCATTTGCTGAAATGTTATTATTTTGCAGCACAATTTTTTTGTGCGAATGTGTTTGCTTTGTTTCGTGTGTTTCTGTATTTGACGACTGTGATTCTTGTGCAAATGTGTCCTCAAACCTCTCCCCCCCCCCCTCTTCAATAATGCCTCTCGGCGCTGCAGGGTAACATGTAATAAATAATAAATAAACAAGCATCCTCTGACTGATATTATTTTTAACGACGATGAGCTGAAACTGGACGTGACAATCTGCGAATTCAGAGCCAGAGAGGAAAAGAAACAAGAATTAAGTATCTTACTCAGCGATGGCAAAGAAGCCTTGACGAAAATTCTAGCCTCATTAAAAATAAGGGCTAAGTGTTTATGAGGAACGTAGCAATATTCCTAGCTAATGTCATTATTAAACGCGCTACACTTTGTCAGCAAACCAAATGTATCCATTACTTTCACAATGCCCTTCGTGTATAAGGTAAACACCTCTTCACAATTCAAACGATGTACCACATATCCCACCCCGTGCCTTTCTTAATTCTTTTATTTACATTTGAGTCAGATAGCGTATAGACGTTTGCAAGCAGCCGTGTTTCAAGTGCTAGTCTGGCCACTGTGGGTGAAAAACGCTTTGTTTGGGTGCCAGTCTGAAAACCGTGGGTACGCCTCAGCAGTGCTTGACTATCAGACGATCTTCCCCCACCAGCAGCAAGATGGCGGCGCCCAGAGGCCGACAGTTACCATGGTTACCATCTGTAGGTCACGTGACAACAGACGCAAAGGTCACGTGACCACAGCCCTGACAACGCTTCACCGGGTGACGTAAGTTGACCGACCGGTGGCCGCCATCGCGCTTTCGGCTCGAAGCGGGGATGCGCGATCCAGCAAATCGGCATAGACAACAGTGAGATAAACCGCCCGTTACAAAAGGCATAGCCGATATGATCCATCCGATTTTTGTGGCCTCCGCCATGTTGAATTTTGACGTAGCTGATTGTTGGGGCGCGATAGCATATCACTTCATTTGTCGATTGTAGGCGATAGAACTCAAAGTGTTCGTGGCAATAATTCTATTTTTTTCTTCTTGTCTATACTATTTTATTGCGGTTATGCTTAAACTAATTAGTTTTTGTCACCCGACCCTATTACGTTATATTATTTTAACATGAACATCTACTGTGCACGAGTTTATTTGCACGGGTTCCGTGTTTTGGCAAAGTTTGCGAAGTATATGAAATATCTCGCGGTCACAAAATTTCGCGGTTATAGGTGTGTTATATAGAAGCTATGCATTCGCTACTGCAGGGAATAATTCGCGGGATCTATTTTTCGCAATGCTACTTAGGTCGGGAAATTCGGGAAAGTTTAGTTCTCGTACAGGGGCCCTAATGTGGACACTTGGCGAAAACGTCAGCGAGAAATCTGGCGGCTATGATAGACATTTTTGAAAGAAACCGGAGAAGACGGACTACGATAAAGGGGACAACACACAAAACGTCTCAATTAGTACGTTTTGTGTCTTGTCCGCTTTTTCGTCGTCCGTCGTCTCCGTTTCTTTTTTTTTTTTTTCAAAAATGTGTAACATTAATTAGCTCGCCTGCCTACTTACTCCATCTTCAGGCTATGATAGGCCGGCGCCAAGGTCAAGTGCTGCGTTGGCCAATCAAGGCCCCCGAATTTCTCGCCGACTCTTTCGCCAAGTGCCGAGATTAGGGCTCCAAATTTTACGGTCGCGAGCAAAAAAAAAAAACAAAACATGTGCCTGCCAGGGATCGAACCTGGGACCTTCCGCGTGTTAGGCGGATGTGATAACCACTACACAACGAGCACGGACGAGGACGCAGAAATTGAACCTGCTTTTTAATTATAATATTTTAATATTTTACAGAAACTTAAAAATTCTTTCCTCTTTCTTTTTTTTTTTTTTTGGGGGGGAGGGGGCAGAGGGGGAGGAGGCGTGTTTCTTTATTATTTAATACTACCACACGGTTTCTTTGATCCCAGAAAAGAAGCCGGAAGTGATTGACCGGAAGGAGTATTATTATGAAGTGAAATTATCAAGTACTTTATTTTCCACCATGACATAGAGGTAACGGCAATGAAAAAAAAAGGCACACTACACAAAAAGCGCAGGATAGTATTTTTATTTTCTTTATTGCCTGTTTTTTACTCGGGTGACAAACAAATCGCACATACAATGAAAGGTTTAAAACAAAAGCCTCAAAGGCTATTGAGCACATACAAAAATACCGAGCTCATCAAACACCTTCAAAGACCAGTGATGGTTCCCAGCTTCTCAAAAGGCGGCAAAAAGTCCGTGGGTGGCTGTTGTACATTAAACATTTCTTTCAAAACCACATCGTTCCAATAAAATGCTTGTGTGCAGGACGCACGTAGACATCCGCGTGTCGAAGCGCCACAAACTATGGAGACCGACCGACCAGAAGGATCATGTCATAGGGCATAATGTTGTCTCCTTCATCAACTGAAAGAAAAAACGAAAACTGTAAAGTGGTAACGGTATTTTTTAGGGTTTTTCGAAGGACGTCCTAATTGAACACTGCATTCGGCCCACCATTTAAGAAAAACGTGTTCTATCGTCTCTGGCATTTGGAAAAGTAAGCAGTTCACCGGCCACGAAGCAAGAATATATTTTCCCTCTACAAAAATTTCGACCGGCAAAAATTCACTGTGCAGATAAAAAAAAAATTGTAAAGGCAATTTTTTTGTTTTGCTTTTACGTTTTTATTTGTTTTATACTCTTCAGAACATCCTGCCCATTTTCCGCACTGTACAACGAACGGTACGGCGGAGTAGGAAAAAGGGAAACAATCAGGTCTTTGGTAAAACGCTTTCGTGACGCACTGGACAAACACTCGAGCGAAAACCGCGTTGCCGAAAACCGATAAGCTGACAGACAATCTTTCAGAAAACCGCGTATAACAGAACTGGAATCAATTTCAGTCAAAACGATAGATTCGGGCAATGCTCTGCGTAGCCGCACCTGAATAACTGATCGAAGAAAAGGGTCCTTCTGGTCCCCCCGCCATCCTTGACACTCCTAAAAAGATTGGTTCGGCTCGTTCTCTCCCACGTCGAGCTCTAAATAAACACAGCAAAAACGCGGTGTATGTGCGGAATGTTGAACCGCGGGACAGTGCAAAACCTGCAGCACTTACCAAACCTTTGCAGATAAAAAGGCGTTACATAACGACATAACGACAAGCACAGGCTGTATTCGAGCTGTGAATATAGGTGTGATGTTTCTGATATATGGCGCATCATACGTGTCAAACGTGTTTTCTAAGAAGAAAAAGGTTAAAAAAGGGCGTGTGCTTGGTGTATCATGAACGTGTAGTAGATGTGTCAAAGTCTTTTTTGTTTTGTTTTTTTCAACCAGACGAATATATTATTATGTAGCTGTATTTGTGCAAGCGAATCTATATAGAGGTGCATGCATTACTAGGTTTCTTGAGTGAATTCTTATGTATGGATGGTTTTATATGAATTCGGCCAAGCTTGTCGGATTGGGGCGGATTCAGTATTTTTAAAATTAATATATGTGATAGCTCAAGTCTTGGGATTCAAGAAAAACTGCTCTTTAAATAATTAAAAAGGAAAAGTTTTATTTAAAAGTTCTAAAGCGCCACCTGATGAAATGCGTCGAGAACTTGACTGTTTTTTCGTAAATTCGGTTGTTGTTGAATGTTAAAGTCATTGGCAACCGATACAAAAATTTGGAAGAAGATAGAAATGGCCTTTCTAATTCATTATACTGCAGAAACCTTAAAATTCTAGATTTTTAGCGAGTTTAGAACAAGATTTAATTAATTTCATAATGCTCACCCACACGAACAATATACCTTGGGATAGCTTATTTCTAAAGCTACATGGTGGTGGTTGTTTCACATCATAGTTCTTAACGGTTTAGTTTCTAAGACAATCTTAAATTGAGGTAAAGTTGCTCAGAGTAGCAAGTTTGCGAATTTATGAAGAAAAAAGAAAAGGTTACAAAAGCAAAAATCTTTCATTTTCTAAAACAAGCAATAGTCATCTTTAAAAACCGAGAAAAATATATAATCAGTCTGAAGATATTCAACAATTCGTGAACAACGGCCGAATTACCGAAAAGATAAAATCTAGTTCTTTATGCATTCTACTCTAAAGAAAATTTCTTCAGAACTTTTGAGTTTTAATTATATGTGCAGCGCAGTTTTTGTTTACCCTAGGACTTGCGCTATCACATATATTTATTTTGAAAATCTGAAGACCCCTTGCCTCCCAATTTAGGTCGAATTCAAATGAAACACCCATATGCTTCTCTTTTTTTCATTTCTGCTAGGCTAATTGAGTGGCCCGCAGTATGCTCTGAATAAAAAAAAATACCCAGACCACAGAAACATAAATAAATAAAGATGAATAAATAAACAACCTGTAGCCTCCAAGACCAAATTGCAAAGGTTCCTAAAATCAAGCATCAGTCAAGAGTATTCAAGATTCGCAAACACATCATTCGCTTAAAACAGAACTATGCAAAGGTAAACAACCTGCTTCCAATAAACACTGTAAACGATCATTGCCTCACTAAATATCAAAATAAGACGTTTAAAAAAATACAATCGATACATTTGTTGTGTGGATAATTCCCTCGATTGTATAAATGTGATTAAGCTCTCCTGATATCGAAATACATTTTTTTAAAGTTACTTAATTCGTTTACTCGATACCTACATCGTCCAGTGGGCATTGCAGGAGGGGAAGGCGTAACAAATTACATATTGACAAACCGCACAGACGTTTTCTGTAACTAGAACACAGAGGAGTTCAAATCTCATAAAACAAGGCACTTCAAAGGTCTCCAGGACCGAGTGGTATTCAGTTCACTGACTTGTTTGATAGATCTCTTGCCCCACCCTTTCAAAGAGAAGCATTCCGACTCCACCACTGTTCCCGGAGAGCCATTACGTCATGAACGTGTAGACGACATTTCATTAATCGCATCAGCGATGTGCCCGCCGTCGGAAAAGACAATGTAACAATCCGCCCGTATCCACGCGCCGTTTACCCCGGAGGCACACAAATGGCGGCGGACCACTCCCGCTGACCGCACTCTCCACACTCTCACCTCTCCACAGACTCGGCGGACTCTACAGCGGTGAAGGCATTAGAGACGGGGAAACCGGAAACGTCCTTGCATTCATTTCTGTTAAGCGGTTGTTGGCTGCTCCTTCCATTGTTGCGATATTCAGCTCGGTTGCTGCACTAACGCTTCAATCACGACACAAAGGGGGAGAACGTACTTATGTAAGGAAAACGAGTGCGCTGAGCTCGCCATCGTAACTCAACTCTTGCAGGAGGTCTTCCAGCGAGAGAGAGATATCGTGCCGAGATGACGCAACCGTGGGCTGATGCTCGTTCTCGAAGTTTATCGCCTTCTGCTCGAGGGCTTTCTGGAAACTTCGCGCCGAGTTGACCGTCAATGTGTTTACGCGAAGAAAGTGCAGTGGGGCTCGTCTAACGCTGAGGAATGGGAGTCAGGGTCAGATGGAACTGCAAATGGGTCTTGTATTGTCTGGTCTCTTCGGGGACAAAGCGTGCGTCGTAAAGCATGTGGTTTGAAGGAGGGTCTCCCTTTTGTGACATCATTAACTGGTGCTGCGGGAACTACGGTTGCCCGCTTTCGTCGGAGTTCTTAACGAAGCCTCATTATTTCAAAAGCGATGGGTAACATACCAGAAAGAAGGGTGAGGCGCGCGCAGGCGAGCTGGTGACAAGTTGGCATAATTTGAACTGAGAGAGAGAAGGAAAAGAAAGACGCATAAAAAGGAAAAGACAAAACACAACGTTTCCGATCAGAACAAAGAACTCTTTACTGTGTTTGGAGAGCTGTCCCTTGTATGTGTCTTTCTTTTTCTTCCCTGTCTCAGGTTAGGTTATGTCAACACACGAGATATTTTTACCAATTCATAAACAATTATTATGCAGTTAATACACACATCATTTGCCTACAATCCGTTCCACAGTCAGTGTCACTCCCTTTGTGTGGTGTAAGAAACATGTGGTCGTGTGCACTCTACATGCCACAAATTATGTAGCAGTGAGGAAACGCTTCTGCTTATGGTTTTTACAATGTCTTGTTTTTTTCTAGTCTTTTGTTTGCTTTAACTGAAGACTGCAAAACGGATCGGGTACCCTATATGTCAGATTTGCTGCCTAAACACTACCATCATCATATTCCACTTCAGTCTCACTCAGCGTTATGTCATTTCTCCATTTCACCACATCACACGATCGTTCCTTCCGGTTATTTCACAAAGGAAAAGTTTTGAGGTATCACTATCAAGCGCCTACGTTGCCCGCATCACTATGCGCTAATGTATTGTTAACGACTAACACAACTGCGAACGTTACGCGCATACAGCACACTTGAAAAGAATTCTCAGAGCGTAAAATTCCAACAATGGGCGATTGGAGGTTTCAAGGTGAACATTCTCTCTATTGCATATTTTGTTTGGGAGTTAATCGTAAACGCATTATCAGCTCGAAGAATAGTCATACTAAGGACTACGAAGTGTAGCAGAAAAAAAAAAAGAGTGCTCAACCCTGGTTATTTGCTAAGGCTGTGCAAAACGTATCCCTGTACATTATCAAGCTTTTCAGTTATTCGTGTATACGAAACTATACTTTGTTTCAGGTTTTGTCCAGACGCAGCCGTCGCTACAAGGTACTGAGACAAATCAAGCAACGTCAAGAGCGGAAGTCACTACGCCTTTTCTGTTTATGATTGGTTCAGCGATGACAAAAGCAACATAAAAAAGAGGAAAACCGGAAGTACGCAAGCATCTGTCGATGGTAGGCCGATAGAGGGCTTGTTCAACGAAGCACCTGTGAATGCCAGAAAAGAAAATCAGCAGAACCCATCCTTTGGGAATGATTATCTACGTTAATGCGAATAGCATCAAACGGTGCGGAGTTATGCGCGTTCGTCAGGTGGCCGGCACACTCTAGATACGCCAGCCCACTCTTGGGGCGATTCTAAATTTGTTGACACTTTCACAGCCCTGCGCACGATCTCCGCAGCCCAGCACGTGCGTTTGTGTCATTTAGGAAGGCGAGCAAAGCACGCGCCATACGCACAAACACTCAAAATGGTACCGACCAGACTTTCTGGCGTCTCAGCTAGTCTCAACCAACGGTACTCTAAACGGTTGTTTATATCTTTACCATAGGACGCGCTTACAGCGCTGTCACAGCTACCGGTGCGCGCGCGTTCCATGCACGAGGGCTCATTCCGCTCTCGTGAGGCTGAGCACGGCCGCTACATCACCCTCTCCCGAGCGCGGGAGAGGGTGAGCGTAGCGGCCGTGCTCAGCCTCGCGAGAGCGGAATGAGCCCTCGGCATGGAACGCGCGCGCACCGGCAGCTGTGACAGCGCTGTAAGCGCGTCCTATGGTAAAGATATAAACAACCGTTTAGAGGATGTTGAATGACTGCCTTCATAGCTCTGTGGTTAGCGCGTCTGCCTGCTGATCAAAGGGTCAACGGTTCGAATCCCAGCCGGCGCCGGTCTTTTTTATTTATTTATCGACCCGCGGCGTAAGAGGTTAGATAGCCAGATAGATACATAGACGAAAAGTGCGTGAAGTAACCAAAGAATGCTATTCGCATTAAAAAAAAATGTCCCTTTTCTTTCGTACAAGCGCCCATGACCATTTTAAATCTTGCAGGTTGTGAGCAGTTCCGTACTCGCGAACAGGAGCACAGCTTTGTAAAAAATAAGTTGCTTTTTACAAAGCTGTGCTCCTGTTCGTGAGTACGAAACTGCTCACAACCTGCATGATTTAAAATGGGCATGGCAGCATGTATGAAAAAGGAAAGGGCCATTTTTTTACTTTTCTGGCATTCACAGGTGCTTCGTTGAACAAGCCCTCTACCGGCCACCGTCGACAAATGCTTGCTTACTTCCGGTTTTCCTCTTCTTTTATGTCTCTTTTGCATCCTTTTGTTCTTTCTCCAGCTCTCCATTGGCTCAGGTTCTAACAAACGTGCTACAATCAATATTTGCCCGAAGAGAAATCGACTTTCTCGGTCGCCGCGCATTGCGGAAGAACCGATGAACACACTACCGGAAGTTTACTGGGGCACGAATAAGCAATAAAGAACCGAATAAACAATAAGCCCAACAAGCCGTACTCGCAAACGTAACATATGTGCCTCGTTAGCACCGCTTTCTTCTCGCCTTCGAGAGTGACTTATTGGCTACGGAAGATCATTCTTGTGAATATAGGCGGTGCCGCCAAAAACGACCAACTGTATCTTTTTTCTTTTTCTTTTTTTTTCCTACAGTTGTTTTTGTTGTTATTTAGGTCGCCGCGGACTTTCGAGGTTCAAGTTCGGCAGGTTGGATCTTTTCGAACTTTCAACACGAAGTTCGACAAGATTTAAACTGAAGTTTGATTATTATGCGCATGCGCGTAAATCGAAAACGAGCCGATGTCGCCCTTTGGAGGAAAGCTACAATATCTATCGGTATTGTAGCTTTGTAGAGAGTGCGGAAGCAACTTCTGGCACATTCTTAGCTCGTGTCTGACTGTGCGGAGCGCAAGTTCGTCTGCTTCTTGTATAGAGGTTGCGATGATGTGAGAATGCCGAGCTCTTATTGGCTGCTTGAAAAAAATAGTGGATAGACCTTGAGGCATCTAGCTTTGAGGTCTTCACACTCTCCTTTCAATCAAAACCAATCAGAGCTCGGCGTCGTTCTGACGCCACCGCAACTCCTGCGCAAGAAGCAGACTACTTGCTCTCCCGATGGATGGTTGAATGGATGGATGTTAATAGATTCTTTGTAACGGGCGGTAGCTTGCGCCATCTAGCCTATGTCTAAAAAGACAAACATGTGATTCCTCTTCCCGCCTTTGACGCCACGCCACCGTGGCGGCGCTGCTGTAGGCACTGCGCATGCGCGGACGCTTCACCTCACGCGAATCTGGTTTCTGCGCACGCGCAATGTCCCCACCTCTGTGTGTGCGAACGCGGGCTTCTTTGGAATCAGCGTGTATTGGTGAATTGTGTATTTCGTTTCAGCTTAAGTCAGGCGCAGCCGACGCTACGAGCTGATGGCACCAATCAGACAGCGTGAAAAGCGCACCATCATGGCGTTCGACGTGTTTCTCTACGTGTTCTATCATCCCCGCCAGCTTGTCACGCTCCGCCAAATACAGACCGGGACCACCTGCCCTTAACTGGTACAGCGGTTCCGTCCGCACACAGCAGCAGCCACCGCGAAAGTGGTGCTGCTACCCCACCCTTCATGGTATAGATGCGGATTGTGCCATAAAAACGCTGATCTGGAGCACCTGCTCTGGGACTGCACGCTATACTCGGAGCCCCGGACCCGCACTCTGGCTACCATCCAGCCAGGCGCGGATCCAAGGGGGGGGGCGGGGGGGGGGTAATTTGACATGGGTGGACCCCCCCGCACCCGAAAGAATGGGAGAATAGCATCCTTACAACTTTTCCGCCCCCCCCCCCTTCCCCAAACGGTGTTCTGGATCCGCCAATGCGTCCAGCAGGGTTTGAGGCCTTGCTGGATGGTAGCCAGAGGAAACTTTTTAACACGCACACAACGAACCGAGGCTCTGTTAACACATTGATTATACTGTGCGGTTTATACTCCTGCTAATTGTATTGCAGCAATTAAGCTCAAATAATTTTCACTCACAGTGCATGATATTTTTTATGCTAAACATGTTATTAAATGTGTCGAAGTTGAAAACATGAAAATCGACTGTATCAGATCGTAATGCCTCAAATGGAAATAAGAAACAGTAAATCTTTTTCGGGTTATTGTTTCCTGTCAACGCTTATTTTTATCAATTTGGTCATACACAAATTTTTAACATTATGTTCTTTTTCGACCGTTGTGAGTGTGGCTGTCTTCACTAAAAAGAAAATCCACAGCAATCCTTTCGTATTGACACAGCGAAGTGAAAATAATTTTAAAAAATATTAATTTAAAGGACCCATGAAACGAATTTTGGACTGCAATATATCAATTTATATTGGTATTTTACTAATAGCACATCGTTCAGTGGGCCAAAAGAAAAAAAGTAGAAAGTCAAAAGCCTGACTTTCGGTACGAAAATTTGAAAACAACAGCGGACTATTTGGTACCTCCTTTCCTTCGTAAGCTTGCTGCCTTTTCTCTGTGATACATCCGCGGACCCCGCAGCGCGTCATCGGGCCCCCGCAGCGCGTCACCGGGCCCATACGAACGTCACACGACACCGGAGCTCACTTAATCCCTTCACCCCTAAGCTGACATTGTGGTGGAAGCTACGCGCTTGCCGGACCAATCAGCCGCCCCCTTTCATCACCTCACCTCATTCTCTGCGCGTTGGTATGCGCGAGAGAGCGTGATCACGTGGCAAAAGTGTGGCTGGCCCAAGGAGCACGTAGCTTCTACAGCACTGTCAGATTCGGGGTGAACGAGGTGGGGAAAGCAACTTTTGTCTGAATTTTGAGCGACGGCTAATCTTCTAGGGGGAGAATGGATATGTCCGGATTAGACAAACGAGAGTCCGAGCAAGAGGGGACTCCCCTTTCCGTCTTCTTGAACTGTTTGGTAGAATGCGCGATTTATGAGTTGAGGAGGAAAGCTAAACATGAAAAAAGTTGGAAAAGCGTTTCATGACTCCTTTAAGCTTTTGGCGAGAAATTTGTCTCACAATATTTTGCCCCCAAGGGGAGAGGCACAACGGCGCAGGCGCGTTGAGACTCCTGCAAGAACGACGGTCGCTTCTCGCAATGCTTTGATGGAAAATGGTGGACCATTTCGATTTACACATTTATCAGCGACCTCCGCGCTTTCCCGTGCCCCGTTGTTTGGCAGCACCATGAGTTGCGGAGTGCATCTTACGACACTAACCTAATAACATTTGAGGTCCGTACCCTTCAGAAGTAAAATGTCAAAAAGCGTCAATGTCGTGTTTGTGCATGACAGCGGTGCGCAGTGTACACCAATCAACACACCTTGCGCAACCCGATCGGCCACTACTCATATTGGCTAGCACATGACGTCACTTCCGCCCCCCCCCCCCTAATTAGAGCCAGACATCTTCCGTTCACGTGGTAGATGCTACGCTGCTGAGCTCTGAAGTACGTTCCGTCATTGTAGAATAGTGTACAGTGAAAGCAGCGCCTGAGCCTCCCGTGCATCGACCAATCGTGACGTCGAGTGCAAGGGCCCTGTACAGGCACGTAGCCAGGATTTTGTTTCGGGGGGAGCCGCTTATGACAAAATGCTGTATGAGGGTGGAGGGGGGAGAGGAGGTCCCAGCAAAATGGAAGATTTCGGGGGAAGCCCCGGGCCCCACACCCCGCCCCCCCAACCCCCTGGATACGTGCCTGGCCCTGTACAAAAGCTCATAGTTATTCCGTCACAGTAAGGCGGAGCTGCCTGTCAAAGGGAGCACGCGCAGATGGTTCGCGCTTCGATGAACCCCTTCGGTGCATGCGTGGTGCCCACCGGCCCTTGTGGTAAACAGGCTAGTTTACAATGAATCGGCGTAAACGAACCTCGCATAATACATGGTTTTCACTGGCGTCATATAAACCGTCATTCTGAGGTCCTTGCTCTGGCGCGCATCATCTTCAGTGCACGTTTTGCACACTGAATTCGTTTTCTTGGAAGAACGTATAAGAAAGACCACCACCATGATGCGTTATGACGTCACGTGGAATCCATGTATAGGGGTAGCTCCCTGTTGTATCCGTAAGAAACGTCGTTGATTTGTCCAAAAACGTAAGGCTAGAGCCCATCCTATCTTGGTCCAAGAGGACGTCGCGTTCAGAGCTGTATTTTCACCAAGCAAGCAACCCTTGAAAGTTCCTTCTCCGAGGGCTTCTAGAACAAGGTGAACTTTTTCCAGGCAGCCACTCGGCCAAACCCGGAACGCGCAAGTTCTCGAGGAGAATTTATCCAGGCATCTGCGTGTTCCTGTGCGGATGAGGTGAACTGATTTCATAAATCGCTGCTTGACCATCAAGAGGTGAGAACCCTCGACACACAGCGCCTGACAGCCTCGGCTTGTGCACTCGAAAAAAGCAGTTGATTGCAATTACTGAATCAAACTTAGGTCAAGTGCATTCAATTAGATAATTTGAGTTATTTGAAAATATAAGTGATTTGGTGGTTTCTTGAAAAAGTATACCGTTACTTTTCCCATTACTTCAGATCTTCAAACGACGAGATTGTTCTGACGGTTTGAAAACGGTTTTTCGTGCTGTCCATGATTGGATTTGAATCCCCAAATTATAAGCTATTTATCTTTTTTATATCCACTAATGGTAGTAAACGATCCTTCCGTCATAGACTTGGTTCGAGAATTTCCGATTGGGATGCTTGTACTGTTGCAAACAAAGGGTGCCATTAGGAAAGAGAGAAAATAATAAGCTTACTTTTAGTACTTCGAAAAGCAATCAGATTGCTTTGGTCGATTACTTCCCAATAAAGGTATTCAAATGATTACGAAATTACTCCAAAAATTACTCGATGTAAGTAATTTGATTACCTAAGTTATTGAGTACTTTGCGAGTTACGCTTTGTTTCAGCTCATGTCCAGACGGAGCCCATGCAAGAAGCGCGAGCATGTGGCCCTGAACAGTGTCTGCCCTGCACGAGCGCGCGTGCTTGGCAGGGACGCTGAGAGCCCAAGCTCGTGATCGTAGCATCGACACGCAGTGTCAAGACTTCAGCTGCAAACGAAGTATAGTCTGCCTGAGAGGCATATATCCTCACAGGTGTGTAAAGTGTTTGCGCATTCTGGGTACGACCGCGGTAAGATCGTCAACTTTGTTGCATCAGAAACCGGCGCCTGGCAAGAACGCCAATTTATGTCATCACCCCAGCGCCAGCGCATAGAGTGGGCGAGTGAGTTTATTAAAACAGTATGCAAGGTCGCTGCAAGAACGCAAAACAGTTGCATCAGACGCACCAGCACCGCGAATACTTGCTCCCTGCAAGAGACACGCCTCGCCGCCGAGGGCCTTCTACTCTCCTCACCGCTGGCTACTTGAGACTGTCTCGGATTAGGCTAGGTACGCAAAAGACAGTGCCAAACCCCAAGGACAAAGAGGACACGCTAATATGACCTTGTTATCCTTGTTCGAGTGTTTCCAGCGCTGTTTTTCTTATTATTGTTGTTTATACCGCGCACCGATTCGCTCAACTCCGAACGTTGCTACGAGTCCAGAAGCCTGCAAGCACTTCGATTCTTCTCTCAGCCGCCAACAGGTAAGTGGACGTTCTCCACGTAAAGGCATATCAAGCGGTGGACGTATACTGACTTTGGTGGACATGACGCAGGCGCGAGCTGCTGGCAGACGGGCAGAATATGCGTTGGGTCTCCTCCGAGCAACAGACGCACGGTACTTCCTTTTCCAGGAAGCAAGTGTCATGGGCTTTGCTCAGCCGAAACAACAGTCTCTCGAGCACTGCCGAAGTTGTCGCTCGAAAGGTGCGTGAAGATTGCCTCTCTACGACCTCCCGCGCCAGCCTCAGCAGATATTTCTTCCAGGCTGTCTCACCGAGACGGTAAATTCACAAAGTTTTTTTTTTCTCTCTCTTTCTCTTTTTTGTTTTACCCAAAGTACAGTTGTGGACAACGTAAAATGAACCAACTAAGCAGCACCCGAAAGATGCCGGTGGCGCTGCACGACACGACACAGGTTGAATCGCAGCCCGCCCATAAACCACTTATTGGTCTGGCAACGCCGTGCGCGTTTCCGCCCTAGTAAATTTGTCACCCCTGCAGAAGCGGTGCGGTGGATTCATTTATAGGGGTAAAAGAAGGAAGCACAAAATATAAAACTAAAAACAAACAAAATAACGTATACGTTCGCACTTTTTCGGTCTCGCTTTTGTTGCAGGTTAAAACTTACACTCTGCGGTCCCGCTGACATCCTCATTGGCAAATCGGGACTCGAAATGCACTAGATGCTCTATAGGTGTCTCTGCGCGACATGACTCGGAACTCACCGCGCGCAGAGGAACCTGCTGAGTATACGCTAAGAAATTCCTCAGGTGCTGAAGTAACTGGCAAAATGACGACGACCACCTGAAAGTTTTTTTCCACGTGTACGTTAGTATAAGCAAAGCTGAATCTTTCATGCAGCTGTAGTCACTCTGCTCGCACATAATGCAAAAAGCAATCTGCAAACACTGTCTGGGACGTGTTTCTTGTTTTGCATTAAGCCAGAAGTTACGCTGCTCGCACATCGTACATAAAAAAGCACGGTGTTTGCTGCAAACAATGATGACAGAAGTATTTAGCCCAAGTCTTTTTAGACTTAGGCTAGGTAACAAGCTACCCCCGTTACAAGAGGTATAGCCATTAACACAGAGCCGTATATATAGAGACTTTGGCCATACATTGGGAAGTATGGGAGGCAAACCGGGAGGCTGCCATTGGTCCAAAGCGCTCTGGGCGTGTTCCAGGGCGTCTTCATACGTTCGAATGTGGCCAGCTAGAAGTCACGAATAATACCCTGGCGGGGATCGTGCGAAATAAAATTAATAGCTGCGTCGGAGTACCTCTTGGAGAAAATGAAAATATAATGCACGTGATTTTTGGATCAAGGTCATGCAAAAGAAAAAATCTAGCGGAACGATCGACATAAACCGTACGCGAGAGCGCCGGGGCCGGAAATCTGCCGGCACGTTCGATTCTTACATATTTTTGCGCGAGCATAATCGAAACATCACGTGCAGCAATATTTTCAAACATGAAGAGGATGCTACAATTAAAGGGGAGACTGACAGGGTATTTCTGCCTGCCCAGCGTTTTTATTTGTTGCATGACATATTGTCGCGAAATAGTGCTCGCGCTGAGCCCAGTTCTAGCTTCCCTTTTTTATATTTTTGCCTTCTCCGAGAGTTCGCTCGTCTCTGCGGCACTGGCTCTATGGGCTCACTGGCCCCTACCGGGGTCAGGAGGCCCCAGATGGGGAGAACGGGAGACGTTGTAACCTTACATGTTCATAGAGCTACGCGTTGGAGATGTTTTGTCTTGTGCATGTCTGCTCTTAGGATCTCACCTCGGTGGTTTTCTCCGTGTATAACTTCTCTGTCTACGAATGTGCTTTGTATTGTTTATAGCTGCTCTTGTGACTTCGTTCTGAACGTGTTCTGTCTGGTGTATGCGTTTGTTTTTAGGGGTTTTTTCATATTTGTTTCGGGCTCCGAGGCTTTTGATTGGCTCAAAGAAAAGTTTCTGTGATTGGTCTGCCAAGGTTGTCCCCAGAGTGCCGCTAAACTCAATATAAGCAGCCGCGAAGGACCGCAGAGGACTTGACTCCTCGGATACCAAGCCCTGGACATCCAACTACCCTCTGAGGGCCAACTGCACGTCCGAGCCCCTTCGGCTGTGGAGTCGTCCGCCCGCTAACTCCCAAACTTGGGACCCACACGGCTGTGGAGAGCTCCGGCTCAGCCCGCCTTTGTGTGGATCCTTGTTTGTCGAGTTTGGCTGTGGGCTGTGGGCAACCCGCCTGAAGGGGTGGCTCGAGGAGGACGGCAGGGAAGTTTACTTGGGTTACAAGTAATTCCCCCCGAGAGTGTAATTTCTAAGTGTATATGCTAAGACTTAACTTGATGTCGAGCTGGTTAATAAACCCTCCACTTTGGACTAATCGAACGAAGAAGTGTGGGGTCCCCAAATACTACGTGACAATATGATGGCTCAACTACGGAAGAACAATTCGCGGCTCGAAATTCGGTTTCTTTCTGCCCCGAAAACTGCCGATGGAGAAGTCGCCTGGTGCAGTGTTGCGCTTCGCCCTCTTTTCCGTGAGTCACGGGCCGTTTTCTAAAGTTTTTAGACACAACCACGCAAACATGATCAAAGTCGTGGGTGCATCAGAAGCGCACACACAAAATACTAAAAATAGAATAGAAAAAATGATACCCATTTTTGTTTTTTTTGTGCTAAAAAGCTGCGAAGACGTTGACTGAGGAAATAAAGTATCACAGCCACGTGACTTCCGCCACCTCTCTTCTCCTCTATGTCACTATCCTCCTCCAGTCCAGTTTCGATTTCGAGCAGTTGCGTTTTTCTTTTGTTAAAATTGTTTGATTGTTTTCGGCTCTAGTTTGTCAAGAGCATGTCAAGCCCTCCTGCGTCTGATGCACCCTGGCTCTGGCCATCACCTATTATTAAACTCCTATATACGGCTCTGCATTAACGTCTATCCATCACTCTATAGCCTCCTCTATACTGGCAAAGCCTGGCAGATCGCCCACGATGACACGGCCGCCGAAAGTGAAAAAGCAGTAGAGCGGCCGACGACAGTCGGGCATGTAACGGGCGCCCCGCTGCGGCGAGAACGCGCCGCAGCGGGGACACTTGCACCGAGCGATGGAGATGTCCGCTCCGTGCTTCTCGCGTTCCCTCGGGCTACCGCTTCTTTTCTCGTCAGGTTTGAAAATCCTGTTTCGGGTCCTCGCCGCTGCAAAAGCTGTGCGCTGAATACCAGAGCTCCCCGCGATATGCACTGTGCTACCAGATCCTCGCGCTCCCAATCTTGCGACCGGGCACTCTATGGCTCCGTCATCAGACGCAGGGAGTCGTGGTATAGAAGGCCGCCATTCAGCCAGCTCAGACCACCACCACTTATATTTCAACCTCTTGGGTATACATTAGCGGGCATCTGTGCCGACGGTTTCTTGTATGACCAATGTCACAAAACTGTCATAGAAGAAAAAGACAATGCCGCTTTAGACAATGTCTGCAGACTCTCTTTTGTACTGATAGGCTTAGCAGTGTGACTGAAGCTTTAAGCGTCGGCCTTAGAAACCTGGCAGCAATGGCAAGAAGAAAAACGTCAGATATTGTGTATTACAACGAAAGCTTCGATGAACGTGAAATCCGGAGGAAAAAAAGTATAAACTCGCAAATAACCATTCGATATTGCTATAAAATTGCGTATCGAATTTCTGGAGCGAATGTGTTGCAAAATTGAAACCTGTGGTTTTCAGTCCGGTATTCCTCCGGGATTGACGTCTATACGCTCTGGCCGCTCTTCGTTATTTAACGCGTGGCATGTATATAGTACACTCAATGGCCATTCTTACAGTGGAGATGCTGGCGCTAACCCCGGTTTTTAAACCTAAGCATTCTTCCGGAACCTGAACCAATGATAACGTCGAGCGCGAGTGTGTGACGTCATCACTGACCAGCAATCAGCATCGAGTTAGTCGGCGGCTTCACTTTTCTTCGCTTCGCGCGATTTCTAGACCTCCCCGTGAGACGAGGCACGTTTCACGCGAATAAACTCTGAAACTCCACGAGCGCTCCTTGTCGCCGAAAGCGACTTAAAAACGTCATGTGTGGCCGCCAGATTCGCCGCGCGCACACACTGCTTAAGCGAGTCCTTGTGAACAGCCCTCCACGCCCTTTTCCGGAATTTCAGGTCCGCGATCCATCAGACCGCTCATCGAAATCCCGGCTGCGCCGAACAATGCTCGCGGACGACGGACATACGAGTACGTGATAGACTTAGTACGTACGACCCCAATACTCCTCTCCGACCGGTATAAACTTCTTACGCTCGTTTAAAACTCGCCTTACGTTAATCCCTTTCCTCCTCCCGATCCTTCGCTGTCTCTCCCCCCCCCCTCTCTTACAAGCAATCAGTCAGCCTCTCCTCTACGAGCAATTAACTCACGTCATGCTTTCCCCCGTGTTATCAGAAGCGCCAACAACGAACGCCTTCGACGACTGTTCGCTGTGCGCTCCTGGTATTTTCGTTTCAAAGTCTTCAAGGTATACCTCATCGCTGGTTTTATGGACAGCGTTGCAATAATAGCTGCGAGGAGGTGACAAAGAAGCGTTGAGCGTCTACAGCGTCTCCACTCTCTTCGCCCTCTTCCTCCTTGCGCAGGACTACACAACGCAAGCAGACTTTAAAACTAATCTGTGCTAAACGCATCCGCCATGAAACTGCAAAAGATCCCGCATGGTTCGCGTTACTTTCTCTATCTCTCTTAAGTCTAGGCACT
>JAZHYW010049028.1:0-18498 GCA_037355805.1 Ixodes ricinus | reverse complement strand
TACGTATTGCTATTTGGTAAGCTTACAATACAAAATAATTCAAACACGATCAGTTTTCAACGGGAGAATTAGCAGGTGACTGAATTTAGTTATTCCACAGTATTAATAGTAATATTATTGTTATTAGTCTTCCACTCTATCATTATTTCACCGCCAAGACTGTACGGTGTTTCTTTGCGCACTATCATAAAACATGTTTTAGTGATTTATTTTTATAATTTCTTGACATCCATAAAAATTGACTCGAATATACGGATTTTTCCTAGCTGTAAGCCTATAACCATGATAAAAAGTGATCGATTTTTTATGAAATTCAGACGTGCTAAACACTATACGACTTCGAAAGCACCCAAGTTTGCCATGATTACTTTTTTTATTCCAACCAATATGATTACTGGTAACAAGTACGAAACCGAAATAAACCTTAGCTATAGGCTATAGCTAACATAATCACCGGTAACACGAATTGCGTACTATCATTCAAACTGGTGTTGAATCGACGTTCTTGAACATACTTGTAAATTCCTGGAGTATTTTGTAAGGTGTTCTTTTTTTTTTTTTTTGTACCATTTAGTTACAAGCTATTAACTTCGGTGCGACTGTAATGCATTTCACTGCTCTTATTTCTTGCGTAGTTGCTCTCAAGTTCTATGATCGACACCACTTTTAACATATATAACTTATGACACAGACAAACACGCACAACACTGATGACTTGCCAAACACGACATTGGTTGTTTCTCGAATTTTGTCAGGGTATCTGCATGGTCTCTAATTTGTAATGCTTGACATAGTGTCCAAACGAGCCCTTTCCGCAGCAGTACATAGTTTTCATTGACAGCATTTAAACGGCGAGAGAAAACATTTAAGAAACCAATCTCACCATCGCTCGTTCGTGCTACCAGTGTGTGTTTGATATGGGTTCTTAGGGGGGAAGCCACCAAGGTGGAGAAGGTTCATGCAAGAATGAATTGGCTTGCACCTGAAATGGAGCACCGCGCTCCGCCAGTCTTGGGGAGGTCCCGGGATCGAATCCCGGACCAGGCGGACTTTTTCAGCGGCCGCCAGCCGTCTAGACTGGTGGCCGCTGGTAGAATCCAATTTATTCTTACGTAACGGTGTGTATGTATACTGTGTGCATGTAGTATACTCTCCGCGACACTGTTCACGCGAGGCAGGACATCGTCAATTTGCTTTTTTTATTATTACTATTATTGAACGACTCTTACTCGTGAACTACAATAGTGATGGAAAGTGCTCAGTTGGGAGCACTCACCCGAGCGGCAGATTTTTTTCCCTCCGGTGCTCTTTCGAAGCAGGAAGGGCGAAAAGCGCCAGTAGTCGATGTTCGCGCTAACAGTGTGGGGCAGTGTAGTTATTTCACGACGTCCTGTAACTCGGACTCATCGACGTCGAACTGTGGATCAGTACTTGCCCGGTACGAGCCCCACCTGTTTCTCGTCAGCCTGATCTGCGTGGTGTACGCCGTCCTGGGGTTCATGGGCAGCGTGGCCTACGTGTTGGCACGGCGGTCGGACTACTGCGGAGGGGGACCTCACGCAGGACCTCAACCAGAACATGCGGTTGCGTCCTGCAGGTCTACACGCTCGTCTTCATCATGGTG
This sequence comes from Ixodes ricinus, assembly GCA_037355805.1. Lineage (NCBI taxonomy): Eukaryota > Metazoa > Arthropoda > Arachnida > Ixodida > Ixodidae > Ixodes > Ixodes ricinus. The sequence goes on along the minus strand of JAZHYW010049028.1, from coordinate 16,874 downwards.
CTCGCCGCCATACTGTGAGACGCCCTGCTTACTTGCTACTAGTCGAGCGCCAGATGCGTGGACAGCGGAACGACCCCACCATCTATGCGGCGGAAGCTGAGGGGGAGGAGGAAACCAGAGCGCGCGGGGACGTCAGGACTCCGAACCTGGTTCGAATGACAGTGGCCTAGCCAGACCTTTGCAAAAAGAGCTCTCCGGCCGCCGCCATTTTGCGAACCGAGCGACCCCTATCAGCCAGAAATTTCTGCCACCCGCCTGAGCTGTGGAAACCCGGTCAGCGTGGCTCCCCACCTGCATTGTGCATTCGGAGTTCGCCGGCTTTTCTTGGAAGTTTTTACTTTATTTGCCTGTTTAGGATGCTTACCCTTTGTGTGTTATCTTCCACTGTGAGAACCAGGGAATACCAGGGCTCGTAGCCTGCTCGGCCTTCGCAGGAAACGAACGAAGAGAGCGAACGTCAAGCAGCCCGCGACGCAGGCAGTTCGACGTTCTTGACGGATTATTTCCGTTGAGATAATCTCCAAAAAGCCTTCCCGGCTATGTTCCGGGTTTCGCAAAAAAAAAAAAAAAAATAGCTGATAGGGTCGGGTCCGGGGTGTGGGGACGGAATAGACACGTTCGTTCATTTGCTTCGATGCTGTTCAAAAAAGCAGCTCTCTTCAAAACGTGCCCCAAAACACGCCGGATTCCGTCCGATCGTCGTGAAGTGACTATCGTCGACACTGTATATTGGATATGCTGTGTTATTTGAGACCTTTTTCTCAAATCCTGTTCGGATAACGCGGCACCGTGGGGTACGTACAATATATGTTGTTCGATTGATGAGACTCGTTGAATTTCATGTTGTGGGAGGGGAACATCCATGCAGTTCAGATATCCTGTGTGGTCAAATATTTTCGACGGTTAAGACCTTTGTAGATTGACACGGCTTAGTGTATGGTGCCGTAAAAAGATCAACATAATATGAAACAAACATTCCAGTTGCATTTGTTCTGTCGCGCACGGACTCACCAAAACAGCTTTCATTTCTTTGTTTTTGTTCCCAAAAATAGTACAATGCATTCTTGAAAACCCCGAGAAATTCTATTAGCCATAGAACACAAAATAATAAATAGAACGCGGCAATTTAGCCTCCACCAACGTCCGGAAGTGCGCCTACGCAGGCTGCCACAGCCCACTGACTAGAAAACCCACAGCTCAGCGCAGTCGGGCAACACTGACGTACCCTCTCAAAACCAGGGACGCGCGCTGTAAGTCGCTTCGTTCGAGACTGCCGCTGGAAAGGTCTATAGTACCGAAAAACCCTGGCAGATCGCCACAAGAAGCGGACGCCGAAGTGGAAAAGTTGGAGGGGCAGACAACGAATGAGAGACGAGTCACGTGACTGGTGCCCCGCTGCGGCCAGACCCCGAAACGCAGCGTCTCGCCGCTGGCGCGACACGCTGCGGCCAGATGCGAGGACCCGAAAGTGTGTCCCGGGTCCTCGCCGCTGCGCAAAGTTGTGCGCTGACGTCCAGGTTCCCCGAGAAATGGCTCTTGATGCCCTGTGCTACCAGATCCTCGCGCTCCGCGACCGGGCACTCTATGGCTCCGTCATCCGACTGCCGGGCTTTGTGAGTATAGAGGAGGACTATGTTAGTGGGTACACGCAAAGCTAGCTAGTTGACTTTGTGCCAACTGCACTGGTCAAACGCGTTCGAACGCACGCCGGACGCCGGACGCCGGCGTTGCAAAGCCTTCAGAAGGGTGCAGTGGAGACAAAAGCTACCATTGCCTCCACTGCACTCGTCAGGCGCGTGGGAACGTTTCAGAACTTAGCATTGTTTGACTCAAAAGTTATAACTGATTATCGGAAATTTTGCAGCGGGAAAATGGCGGCTACAACAGAGCCCATGAATACATGGAGGTGAATGGCGTCTGCTACCGAACACGGGCATCATTTTCTCATTGAACCTTTTCCGTAAATCGCTCGTAACCTTTGAATTGGATAACGGGCACGCTCCGTAACTTTGGCGTATTGTCCTAATCGCTCTACATTTGGGCGAAGTCAAAGCATTCAGGGATTGCGAGTTTATATTTGAGGTGAGAAAAAACATTCTTTTTTCTCTCGAACAATTATGCAAAAATAGTCCAAAAGCCGGGAGATGTCATGATTAAAATAAGAACACCGACTTCACATAACAAGAAAAACAACTTCATTAAACGTTTCGCCTCCCATGCGGGAGGCATCATCAGTACATACACAGGAATGAGAGAGCTTCGGTCAACGCAGTCCTATTTATCGGGAAGGTCCATATAAGCTTCCGGGAGGGGGCCACGGTTCTTGTTGCACGCCGTCTTATCTCCGCGGATGAACCATGACTCAAGTAGTTTGCGTGGGCCCCACCTATCCTCCTTCGCCAAGGTCGTCGCGGCTGTGAAGTCAAAGTTGTGTCCTGTGGTCCACGCGTGGTCGACCAGCTCCGTCTTGAGACGGGTGGCGTTCGTGGAATACTTGACGTCACGTTGGTGTTCTTTCATCCTGGTTATCTTCTTGCGTCCGGTCTCCACCAATGTACGAAGAGCCGCACGTCCTGGCAGGGGATCTTGTACACGAATCGCGCTTTCTCCAGCTACTCCAAAGCAGCTGTCGGACTACCACGGGGTCTCTTGGCCTAGGGCACTAATGCTTGCTATAGTTCGGTCCCAAACGTGTTTATAGCACGAGATCGAAGAAAACCTACGAGATATAAGCGGCGTGACTTAGCGTGAACCTTGCCAGTAGTCGCGTGCCCCTGACGTTGGACAATGCACAAGCCACCTCAGCCTAACCTTGCCCACTGGACGCAAGGCGCTACAGGAACTGAGATCGGATGAATCAATCATCATTGTGCGTGCCGATAAGGTGGCGGAACGGTGATTCTCGCAGACCGACTACGACGAAAAATGTACGCGATCATCAGCGATACCGACCACTTTGTTAAACTGCCCCGCGACTTGACTGCAAAAACTGAGCGTCGCTAGTCGATCATCTCAAAGAACGCCGTAAGAAAGGTCGGCTTAGTGACCGTTGTACCGTCGCTTTTTCCTCCGATGGTAGCACGCCTAAACTTTACGGTCTCCCAAAGGTACATAAGCCGGAATGCCCCCTTCGTCCCATTGTATCTTTTATTGGCTCCCCCACGTACGATTTGTCGAAGTATCTGGTAGAATTGCTAACACCCCTGACAGGGAACAATAACTTTGGTGTAAAAAATTCCCAAGAGTTTGTACAATTGATTCGCGCTCAAACTCTTCTTCCCCACGAAAGCATGATTTCGTTTGACGTTGTTTCCTTTTCACAAATGTTCCCAACGATCTTGCAGTTGATGTCGCCCGACAACGCTTACTTGATGACCGAACGCTCTCTACTCGCACGTCTCTGCATGTAGATGATATCATTTTGCTTTTGCGTTTTTGTCTAAACCAATGTTTCTTTGCCTTCCGTGGAGAGGTGTACCATCAAGTGAATGGCTGTCCAATGGGAAGCCCTGTCTCTGTCACTGCCGCTAACCTTGTAATGGAGTATATCGAAGAGAAAGTGTTCGGTGAGATTGTATTTCCTGTCAAGTTTTATCGTAGGTATGTTGATGACACTTTCGTTATCCTAGACAAGAATTTTGTTGATGATTTTCACCAATGCTTAAACAGCGTCCACCCCGCGATTAAGTTTACCTACGAGCCTGAACAAAATAACATGTTGTCCTTCTTAGATGTGTGTGTGATCAGAACTGACGAGCCGAACAACAGGATGGAAACCAAGGTGTATCGTAAACCATGTGACAGTGGTAATTTTCTAGATTTTCTTTCGCACCACCCTGTACAGCATAAGAAGTCTGTTGTACGAACTTTTGTTCACAGGTCAAACACTGTACCCTCTAACGCGACCTATTGCGCTAATGAGCTCGCACGTGTACAAGAGTCTCTGCAAAAACGAAACTACCCTGGGCGCTTTGTAGATGAGGTAATCAACCAGACGAAACGAAAAACGCACTCCAATCCAGCCGACAAAGAACGTAATGTCTTGTGCATTCCCTACGTCAGGGGAGTGTCTGAGTCGCTAAGCCGCGCCCTAAAACCTGTAGGTATTCGAACTGTGTATAAACCGTACCGAACTATACATAGTTTTCACGGACGTCATAGCCGGGGCTTCTGGGATATGCCAGCGCCATTGCCAGGTATCAAAAAGTTTCAGTTCCGGTTTCAGGCAGGTGGCTGCCGTGTGTTGGTTGTGAGCGACGCAGCTGATCGACTTTCGTTGCGCGTTTCCTTCTTGCGATCGTGCGGTGCAGTCAGTGCCGATATGCGGGATGTTCGGTTGCCGAAGCAGAAGTAAGTCTTCCGCACAGAGCACTAATTCGGAACCAGGAATAGGGCTGCACTGTTTGCCAAAAATAATCACGTGGCAGTGTGAGCGGACAAAGCAGCTCTCCGAGAAGCGCCGGAGCCTCTGGCTCACTCGCATCAACCGAAAGGATCTGGGGAACCTCAACAATGTTCGTGTCTGCGGTCGTCACTTTATTGAAGGTAAGGAACACGTGAGTCCACTCAATGCGGTCTGACAGAAGCTTACGATCGTGCTCGATCTTTGAGCGCAGCAGCCGAGGCAATGTTTTGACGTTCCAATGCCTGACGATCGAAACTCCTTACAGTTGACGAGCAAGTTGCAACCACTGCTTTTGTATTTGTTTTTATATCTGTAGCAGCGTTTCCGTAATTCTGTGGTGTTGGCTGCGGACTCGCCGAGTTTAGTTCAGATGCTGGGATCAGTGAATCACATGTGAGCGACGCGACAGGACCCGCTGTCGCTCGGCCCGTCGTAGCCATGCAAGCGACGCACGTCGCGATGAGCAGCAGCGATGGGCGATGTTTTCTGGAAATCTAGAAACGAGCGAGACGCGACCGCAAATCGCGTCGTTCGTCGCCGAGAGTTCAGACACGTCCCTTCATTTCCAGGCAAACCATCGAGTCTCATGGACGATGCTAACCCTGATTGGGCGCCGACCCAGCACCTCGGTTACGAACGCGGCCAGCAGCCTTTGGGTGAGGTATCGGCTCGGTACCAGCGTTCGAAGAAGCGCCAAAAGACGGCAGTCCAGTCAGAGACGAGTACACCTCCCTGCCAGTCTCTTCAAGATCGTGCATCGCCTCTAGACTGCAGCATGGACCCTGAGCCTGATCAAGGTTCTCCCCTCCAAGCTGTTCCGTGGATTCAGCAGCCTCGAACAGAGGTTTGTGCCATAATTTTACCATTTATGATTAGTTTAATGACATTCCTTTCGCATAAAATTTGATGCACTAAATTACTGTTTTTTTTTCCTTTTTGTGGCAGAAGCTGCCATGCAAACAGACCTGACAGAAGAGGGCCTCCGAGCATTTGACATGGATAACCGAAGACTTGCTTCGGAGCTCCGCACACTTACGAAGCAAAAGCAACAGCTGGAAGTGACAGAGGCATCGCTTCGTGAAGACGACGCAAAAGTTCTTTTTTATACAGGGCTTGCTAGCTTTTCAGTTCTATTTGCAGTCTTTCAGTTTGTCGAGTCTGTTGTGAAACACACTGCACAAAATGGCTTGGAGAAATTCCAGGAATTCCTCGTGTTTTTATTGAAGCTCAAATGGAACTTCCCTGTGCAAGATCTTGCTTACAGGTTTGGTGTTTCAGATTCAACGGTAAGCAGAATCTTCGAAAAGTGGCTGCACGCAGCATTCTGGAGACTGAAGTCCCAAATTGTGTGGCCGTCTAGGAGAGACATACAGAGCACGATGCCACAGGCATTCTTTGACTCCTTCGGGCCAAAGGTGGCAGTCATCATTGACTGCTTTGAGATAAAAATAGAGCGACCATCCTCTTTACTACCAAGAAGCGAGACATGGTCCCAGTACAAAAACAGTAACACGGGGAAATTTTTAATTGGAATATCTCCTCAAGGTGTTATAACATACATCTCGGAAGGCTGGGGCGGAAGAACGAGCGATAAACACATAACGGAAAACTGTGGCCTTCTCGACCTCCTATCCCAAGGGGATGTGGTTCTCGCCGACAGGGGTTTTGATATTGCCGACACACTGAGCCTGTACTGTGCAAAGCTGCATGTTCCTGCCTTCACTAAAGGCAAAAAGCAACTGTCGGCCCTAGAAATTGAAAGTACACGAAAACTTGCGAACGTTCGAATTCATGTTGAAAGGGTTATCGGCTTAGTACGCAACAAGTACATCATCATGAAAGCTGTTCAACCAATTGACTTTGTCACTTGTAGACCAGGAGATCCGTTTACGCCTCTCGATAAGATTGTGACAGTCTGTTGCGCCCTTACAAACCTCTGTCCGTCTGTGGTTCCTGAAAACCCCAAAATACCCACATGAAGGTTTTTTCTTGCAAGCTGGCATCCTTCATTTGTACATAAAATGAAAAAGACGAAAGTGAGTAATAGCTTGGGTCAGCATTCTGTCACTCTTTTCTGGTCAGAAACACTCGCATTCAATTTGCATACTGTCGATTTGTCAATCTGTTGCTGATGCAGGGTTGTTTGTTCGTGTCCGAGCACGAGTTCGGGGGTTCGTGCAATTTTCTTTGTTTTTTTGTGTGGTTCATCTGGTTTTGCTATGAGACAATGGAGCATTCTGCTGTCTTTGGTCACATTAATACATTTTGTAAATATATGCTTTCATCTGACACATTAAAATTGGTGATTCTGTGTATTGAATAAAAAAACAAACAATGTTGTCATGGATGTGGATACTGTAACATTTTATTAACGAGAGGGCACCCAGGCCACTCAATTGTTGCACTTTACCAAACGTCCTCCTATAAATGTACAGTCGGGGACAAAAGTCTCCAGGACACGCGAGCTGCGACAGAAACGCACTGCTCTGCCATCTGCCGGTGGGTCGCCTGGTTTCGAGATCACAGAAAAGCGCATGCGTGTCCTACTGTGCCTGCCAACATGTGCGCTCTCCCGCTCTTCTGCGGCGCGGCGCCTAACTCGGAATTGGGTGCGTGGTACCGCCTCGGAGATAGCGCTTACTGACATGCACCTATAAAGCAAGAAGTCACGGCAGCTCAACTGAGCGATAAGCTGAACTGGTTATTAAGCGGAGGTGCGCCGACACGGCGAAATGCGGCGCAACACCCCATGCGGTATCTCGAGTTTTGGAATGTGTAGCAGACGCTCGTCAGCCGCCAGCGCTATCTCCGAGCCCCTACCACGCGCCCGATTCCGGAATTAGGCGCTGTGCCGCAGAAGACCGGGAAAACACACATGTTTGCAAGCAGAGTAGGACGCGCATGCGCTTTTGTGTGATCTCGAAACCAGGCGACCAGCCGGCAGATGGCAGAGCTATGCGTTTCAGCCGCAGCTCGCACGTCCTGGGGACTTTTGTCCCCGACTGTACAAAGGCTGCTGTTCACTCTGCAGAATATGAAATTCACTGTTGACTGCTGGTTGCAGCAACGCAATCTTCGCAAAACCACTTGCTTTGTTTTGGAGCACGCTTTATGCCTAGGCAACTGTAGTGGAACCAACCGTATTTGCAGTGTTGGCCATCGCATGCAAGCATCTTTCCCACCTCGGGTCCCTGACAGTAGCAAAAGCTGTTCACGCTCGCTTTAGACTTTGGAGTACATTTTCTTGTGAAGTACTGAGCAAACAATTCAGGCAAGATTGCACATCTGAAAAAGTCTATCGCGGTTGGAATGACACTGTCAAAGAATGTGTCATCCTTCAGCACTCTTTCAATGTGCGGCTTTGACAGTGGACTCCACACAACAAAATCCGCGTAAGTAACACCACACACAGCCATCTGTGTCTGCACCTGATAGAAAAAAGGGTGCTTCCTTTTTAGGCGCAGGTTGCCATCCACATCCTCTAGGCAGAAGTCCGAGTCATTTACTGCCTGCTGTATCGTGTTGATGGCTAAGGAATGTGGACATTTAACTTCAACAACTCCCTTGCCGCAGCATGCACAGGAAACAAGACTATCAGGACTGGCAGCGATGTAGGGGTGCTGCGTGCTCAAATAAACCCCTGTTTTGCGATGAGTGAAGTCGGTGTGGTTTTCTAACATGACATCGACATAGCTGGCGACTGCATCATCCTCGTGCTCGAGACCCCATGCTGTAGCTGCACTCGTGAAGGTATTCTGTTCAGGATAGCAGATCTTTTTCAAAAGGCTTATTGAGGGCTGGGTCACACTAGTTGAACAGACACTTTTCATTACTGATGCAGTAATCCTACCTGCACGATACGAATACCACTTTGCACATTTCGACTGTGCCCGTGTGCTCTTTTCTACATTCGTTACCATTTCTTCACTGACGACAAGTTCGGCCAGCACCTTGTCGGCACGGGAAACGAGAGCTGGCAAGTCCTCCGATCGTGCTTCTGCACATAACAAGTTGCGAAGAAGGCTTGGTTCTCTCCTGCAAGGTGGCTCGAACCTGCCACTGTACTGCGGGTGGACCATGAAGAGTGCAGGTACAGCTCCAGCATCCGAAAGTCTGGAATGGAAGATTCTAAGCTCTTCCTCTGTTGGAGCAGGTGGCACAACTGGGCGCGATGGTGGCACGACTTCAGCATTCAGCCTCTGATGAATCCCATCCATTTGTTTCTTTTTTCTTTTAGAAGATGAGAAGTCAATGTCCCGAAGCCTTTTGTACTGCGTCCCAGGGCTGTGTGCAGGAAGCCAGACGTTCTCCTTCTCCGTGCACGTTCTTGAATTCCTGAGACGCACTGCTGTCTCGACAGCGAACAGTGTCGCTCCAATGTGCGAGCAGGCTTCGCCTGCTCCTGCCATGCAGGTGCAGTGCGCTGTGATGACACTTCCGTCGGCGTCGGCCAGCAACCAGGCCTTCAGTGGTGCCTCTCGCAGTCGTTGGGAGTGGTTGACCTAAGAATAAAGTGACAGATTAAAAACTTGATAAGCATGTATTATTTTGATAAACTGAATTTACATTTTGTTTATGTCTTTACTGCGAACTTGTCATTTTGTGTTCACAATTACATTTCCTGCCAATAAAGGCTGAACTGCATGCAAGCGATTTGGCGAGCGACGGAGATTTCTCACTGCCGCCCGTCGCGTCGCTCGGACTTTTGCTCTCAAGCGGAAGTGCAACTCAGATCTGACCACATTTGCAACAGTAAATGGATCTCGTCAACTCGTGGGGACCGGGCGGTGCGTTAAGGTTGAACCGCATGTAAGCGAGCGACGAGACAAGCGATGACGACCCGCTTCGCTGTCGGTAAGTCACTCGCGCGACGAGGCAAACCGCATGAAAGCGATGAGCGACGATTTCTAGAAATCCCAGAACCGAGCGACGGACGCGACGAGCGACCGTGAGAACTCTCCGTCACTCGTCGCTGTCACCTTCGCTCCTCTCGTCGCTCGCTAAATCGCTTACATGCGGTTCACCCTTTAACGGCAAAATTTTACAGCGCAGGAACAAATATTATAATTTGTCGCGAACAAATAAACACAGACGCACATACGCAGGCAGATTAAGGAACGGTGATCAACTTACCTCGCTCAGAACGACGATCCGCTTGGATGGTAGCCGCATCGCCGTGAGACTCTTCACCCATCCGCTTGTGAAGTAATTGTGGGCCTCTAAGGACTTGTAGGCCTTCATCTGTAGCAGGGATATGTAGCTTGTCGATAAGACCAGATAGTTAATAATGTCCACGTGTGTAGTGGCTGGAAGCAAGTCCGCATCTGATGTCGTATTCGTTCCCACGCGTAGTGTGTAGGGATCGACGCCGTCGCACATACTAATCTTCGCCTCATAGCGAGCCCGTGTAGGACCCACAAGCTCCTCGAAGTACGAGGTACAAAACTCCTGGCCATTGGCTTTCGCCATCGAGCCGCACGGGCATGCACACCGACGTCGTCGAGTCGTTCAGCGGCGCGCATGCGGCAGCAGCAGCGTCCGCGTCTGCTTCTCAGTACCGGGCAATGGCGGCCGGCGGCCGGAAGTTGAGGAAGTGACGTCACGGGGGAACTATGTATAGCAAGCATTGTGTCTAAGCCAAAGGACCCCACACCTGCGGATACGGAGAAAGGCATTGTGTACAAGAATCCCCTGCCAGGACTGCGGCTCTTCGTACATTGGGGAGACCGGACGCAAGAAGATAACCAGGATGAAAGAACACCAACGTGACGTCAAGTATTCCACGAACGCCACCCGTCTCAAGACGGAGCTGGTCGACCACGCGTGGACCACAGGACACAACTTTGACTTCACAGCCGCGACGACCTTGGCGAAGGAGGATAGGTGGGGCCCACGCAAACTACTTGAGTCATGGTTCATCCGCGGAGATAAGACGGCGTGCAACAAGAACCGTGGCCCCCTCCCGGAAAGCTTATATGGACCTTCCCGTTAAATAGGACTGCGTTGACCGAAGCTCTCTCATTCCTGTGTATGTACTGATGATGCCTCCCGCATGGGAGCGGAAACGTTTAATGAAGTTGTTTGTGAAGTCGGTGTTCTTATTTTAATCAGAACAATTATGCTTCGACTTCCAGACATGCAAATATATAGGCCAGATAGCACAATTATAAATTTCTGCTTGCCTCGACGGGACACCGAACGAACACCGCGAATCTCCCGACCTTTAAAACTTCTACGGTGTCATGATCTAATGTTGTCTATCGGTAGTTGTGAATGGCCTCGGTTGTTTCGAAATCAAACCTCCTGCTCACCTATACGCCTTTGAATCAACAAGGTATTACAAGAAGAAAGGCATTTAGCCCCCGCGAATCAGGGTCGCACGAAAATAGTGGTGCGATTCCTTGCCATGTCTTACTAATGAACTGTCGCAGCGGCCGAAGCGCTGCCAACTATGCCGCTCACAGACTACGCACTGTCAAGGCTCTGCTATACTCCGACGTTGTGCGCAGCGAAAGCAGCATAGCGCAGAATGTGCGCCCTTCATTGGCCGGCATGCGGGAGCTTGATATGTGTCACGTCCAGGTGTCACGTGATGTGGTGTCATGTGATATAAACCACAATATTAGCCACACACCCAGAGGTTGGCTTGAAAACCTCCCCAATAACTACTGTCGTCGTAAAAACAAGAGAAATTGGCAGCCAACTTTCCCTTCAAAGTTATCTGATGCATGATATGGACTGATTAAGGAGTAATCGTTTTAATTTGTTTCGAAGATTATATACAATCTTGTACAGTACAGGTCACGTTACCTCGTTTCAGGTGACGTCAAATTCCTCGCTAAATGTAACGGGGAAACTGTAGTGGTGTACAGTTCACGTGACGTCAGGTTACGTGACATCAATTTCCCCGCCAAATTTAGCGCGAAACTGAATTGATGTATAGGTCCGCTGTGACGTCAGGTCACGTGACACTAATGTTCCCGCCAAATTTAAAGGAGAAACTGAATTGGTGTATAGGTCAGCTGTGACGTCAGAGTCACGTGACAGTAATGTTTCCGCCAAATTTAAAAGAGAAACTGAATTGGTGTATAGGTGGTGTGACGTCAGGTCGTGTGACATCAATTTTCCCGCCAAATTTAGCGGGGAAACTGAATTGCTGTATAGGTCATGTGACGCCAATGTTTCCTACTAAATTTAGCTTGGAAAAACTGAATTGGTCTGTAGGTTGCGTGACGTCATGTTATGTGTCATTAAATTCAGCGGAAGAAATGAATGGGTGCATAGGTCGCGTGACATCACATTTCCCGCTATATTTTGACAGGGGAACTGAATTTGCGTATAGGTCACGTGACATCAATTTCCCCGCTAAATTTAGCGGGATATGCACGGACGGATGGACGGACACAAATTTTGGGATTGGGGGTAGCATTAAAAAGCATTTTAGGCTTTAATACAACGTTGATCCCAACTAAAGTCACATCCCAACAGGGTGAACGGTCCATAACATAGAGCGTGCACGTTGCTTGTTGGGGTAGCCTCCTACCGACAAACTCTTACACCACGTCTACTCTAAGTCAGTCTAGGCGTACTTGCAGGCTAGGAACGCTGCTTATGCTGTCCAGCCTATTCGAGCTCGGCCGATCGGTCGGCGTGGGAGAGCTCGGCTTCGTCTCCCATCTGCAAGAAGTTGAACTCTACATCCAGAACGCTTCCCAGGTACGAGCCTATACAAACTGACGGAGGGTTTCTAGTTTTTTCGACACTTATCAAACCAAGTTTACTGCGCCGAACTCGTGGAAATGGTTAACACACCACAATGCAGTACGCATAGTTTATGTAGCTCTTTTATTACCGAGGCTTCGTGCTTGACTGCGACTGGATCGATAGCTGCGTGTATAGACATAGGTCATGATGAGGATTCCTTGCCGGAAATAAAAAGTCGAAAAATAAAGGCTCACTGGTCGCCGTGAGCTTAAAACACACGGCATCTTATTATCTCTCCGCAGTAAATGAGATTGCGGTATCAGGCGAGCCCTGAATAACGAATCATAAAGCAAGATGCGTGAAGACCACGAGGACGCCCTGTGTTTCTCAGACTGTCAGACGCAACTAAACAAACTATTATTGTCACATTTCTGAAGTACCGAAATGCAAGATATTAAAAATAATGCCCCTTTGATTTTTTTTTGTTAACGTGCAACGTTCTTTGGCTAGGTGTTTGGCCTTTCGTGAAGCCCGGATAAAAGCGTGGCCGTGAGGCTCGACACTGATTGGTTAACGGGTGGGGAAGGTGGAGTGAGGTGCTAGATGCTCATACACCACACAAAAGAGACTGCGTTCCCCGCAGACATGGTGACAAAAGAATCTGCGGCCGCGCATCAAACATGTTCGAAACATGCTTGCTTTATACATATGCATACTTTAAACGTGTCCGCAGACAGTTTTCGTAAGACCAATGCGACCGTTATACGAGAAAGAAACGCGAATCAGACAGTGTCAGCAGGCTGTCTTTTGTATGCTGTATTAGCAGTGGGAACGAGGCTTAAGAGCACAATTCTTTGCATGTTCAACATCCACGTGCGGCAAAAACATTTTCTTTTCCATCTCTCGAGCAGAACACCAAACGACGCAACGGTGAATTGAAGAGCCTATTGGATCAACTTCACACCATGCTTGGTCCTGATAGTACGTAGCTTTCGAGATATCCTTCCGCATTGGGAGTGTGCAGAAGTTGTCAGATTCATAATAGACCCCCTTCGAAAGACTGCCCTCTGTTGGCAGCTGTGGAATCCCTGCACAATGGTAGACTAAAACCTCAAGGTCACGGCATATTTTATGCGTTTGGTCGAACCAGAATTTGAAAACGCACCCACAGAAGAGAGGTGATGAGCGTAGTGACGTTGCACTTACAACGCTGTTTGATTGACTCGTCGGCTCTTTGCGTTCGCCGTGCTCCGACGTTCGCTTTCTTATGGAATGTCTTGCACGTTCCACGATATCAGTTGTTCCACCATTGTGTAGTGGTTGGGACCTTCTAACAATCGGCACGTGACTTTCGAAAGGCGTCTGTTGCGAAACCCTTGAAACTACTAAGCTAGCATAATCGTTACAGTAACATAACAGTGCATCTAAAAAAAAACTGGAATTCGATATTAAGTTTTTTTTCTTTGTTTGTATGAAGTATGGGTATGTTTGAGTCTGAGGAAGCGCAACGCTTGCCGTACGTACTGCTGATGACTTCGGTGCACATCTCTACAAGGACTATAATTAAAACGGGCTATAGTCAGCCATAACCTTTGAAAAATTCATCAAGCGTGCGTATATCGATGTACGTATATCCGCGAAGTCTACTTGTCACCAGAACATTGATTGTGCAGTCTGCTGGCTTCGCTAATTATTTCTGCTGGTAGTTTTTTCTTTCTTTCTTTTTTATTGCGATCAATAGAAACAATTTTGTGTAATGTTACAAACTTTGGTTAGAGTCCACAAAACCTATGTCAATTTCTCCCTAACCACACAGACCTCTGTCGAAAATGTTTACGTTTAAACGACAAATATTGTTCATCTCACTTTGTGTGGAGCGCTAACAAATAACACAGGCACATAAAGGAGAACAGTTAAGCAAAGAATATGTCTAAGTTTGAGAACACTGCTACAGCTACGCACCTTCTCGCGCTCGTGATGTCATTCAAAACACTACGTGTAAAGGGCCGCCCACACTAGCGAGAAAACGCGCGCGGCGCGCCGATCGCGTTGAAAATAGGGTGCCTACATGTCTGTCTGTCTCAGGGTGAAGACATCCATTGTTGCACTGAATGCTCAGCGCGCGTGACGCTCTCGCGCACTCGGTGCGTGACCTGGGCGCTAAAATGGCGTCTCCGCATTAGCCAAAGCTACGCGCTCGAGCTGATTGACACCGGATTGCGTGTACTTCAAAATGCATAAAAACACGATTGGGCGTAAAAATGGCTGAGATGTCACCACTCAAGCAAAAGCGCGCGTGTGTATGAAGGCACTCTATAGTTGAAAACGCGTTCCGCAAAATCGGTTGAGCGCGTGTAATCATGCGTTCGCTCGAATGCTTCAAGAGTGCGCGAGGCCTCCTGTGCTGTCACGTGACATTCGCCGCGATCGGCGTGCCACGCGCGTTTTCTCGCTAGTGTGGGCGGCCCTTAGCTTCGAGATATAGTCCACTTCACGCAATTTTCTGCCGTCAAGTTTTTTTTTTTTTTTTTTGTATTGTGAAGGAACACTTCTCAAGTGGCGAAAATTGAGTAAGCAATTATAAATCCTACGCTAAAAAAAACAAAAAAAAACATTTCGAGCTTAAAAAACTTTGGGAACTCCTTCGCTGTAATCTACGGAGGAAGCTTGGCGAATGACAAGCTGAAAATATCTTGAGACAAAAAAGAAACAAAACAAAAAAAACAGTGTGCGCTGTGACACTCGACGTGATGTAAGCGCGTAAAACGCCATGGCGTCGCAGAAAAACAATGTTTCTTTCTTCATGTCATGCGGGAAACTTCGTGATCCACGGCGATCCATCAGGTTGCCCGCAAATTAAATCTTGGTTAGATCGTCTCGCTATTTCTACCGCGAGGTGGCGAAGCTTAATCAGCCACGCTGAAGTCCCTTGATACTTCTTTTTACAAGTAACGACAACCAATACAAATGACAAAGCACATTCCGCTGGAACAAAATGGAGGCATTCAGTCCAAACCTTCTGCTGTGCGCCGCCATTCGCTTCCTAAAACCTGCACCGTCACGCAGTCGGCGCTTCGAAAAATGTCGCTACTTGTTGGAAGCTCTTATCTAGGGACTTTAGGCCACGCTAAAGTTCTTAGATAAGAGCTGACGGTTGCAGGTTTTAGGAACCGAATGGCGGCGCACAGCAGAAGACTCAACTCCTTATTTAGGGACTTTACGTTTCACAGTACGTCCAGACGAAGCCAACGCTACGAGTTCATGAAACCAATCAGACAGCTTCAAAAGCGCACCATCATGTTGTTTGTAATTAATGTTTTTGTACGTGTTCTATCATCGCTAAGCCAATCATTAACAGAAAAGGCCCTAGTGATTTGCGCTTATGACGCTGCTTGATTGGTCCCATTACCTCCTAGCACTGGCTGCGTCTGGACGTAGATGAAACAAAACATAGTGAGCCTTTTTTCTATTCTCGGTCCCCATCATTTGGTCGAAACCGAAATAAAATCGTGATAATTATTATGATTCGCCGCGCTTTCTCCGTAGGTTGGCCGTGATTGACTTTCCCATCTGCTTGGCGGGAGAGTAAAGGCTCCAGATTTCCTAGTGTGCGTACTATGCTGTGAGTCAGTGACAGCCTACAAGACAGACGGGCGTCGCCGATGACGTTCTACGGCTCTCGCGCCGCAATTGGTTCTTCGGCGTTATTATCGGGCGGTGCCCCAATCTTATTGGCCGTGGCATTTTAATTAAATGCTGGAGACTCGCTACGCCTCAACGTTTCTTGAGTTGTCTGTTACTGCCGTTCCATGACCGTTTCTCGAGTGATCTCTCGCGCGGACACTTTTAACGCAGAGTTCAAGGACGAATACGTCGCCTTCGTGCTCCCTCGCATCAAAGTAGTGACCGAGAACTCCACCGAACATTTGGGACTCGAAGAGAATTTCGGTAAGTGGCGTCACTCTCATACAGATGAGGGACGTTCGCGAAGATGTAATGACGCCCAGTCTTTCGATCGATTAGAGGCAGTGTTTTCCCGTCGCAGCCTGTGCCTTTTACTCGCTGACATGCTAGCTTAAAATGTAAGGGCGCAAACGAACTGGTGTACATTAAACATGATTAAAACTTTCAGCCTTTCCACTCTGGTGAAGAAGGAAGATTAGCCGAGCTAGCTGTACAATGGAAAGTAATGGCCGGCCGCAAGTCGGCAAGCCAGAGTGGAAAGGCATGCCGCCATCTGTGAGCGACGGCGGCAACCAGATACGTGCCTTGCCGCCGTCGCTCATAGATGGCGGTAGGTGCCCAGAGTTCGGTGTCTTCATTTCTTTGCGGGGGACACGATTCTGGTGAAACTAGCCCTTAACAGCTCCGCTGTAAGAAACGTACTAGGTTCCCGCATCTTTCTTCGTGATTGGTTCGTTGGCGTTTTTATATGCGAATGCCGCGATCGTTTTGGCTGACGGGCGATAATAAGAAGTTCGGGATTGGCCACGCCTTTTGTTTATTAAGCCCTCGGTGACTTCAGACATTTCCGGCGTTTATCACCCGGGCAAAAAATGCTGAGTCACTGGACTGTGGACGTAGCGCGGCGTCTCATGTTCCGTGAAAAATAGCTACCGCGCACGCGCAGAACGCTTTCCACAGCCCAGCAGACAAAGATGACGCCAGCACTCAGAAAACGATTATTCTAAAATTCTATACATAGTAACTTTAGAAACAGTATTCACATAAACTTTGTTTTGTTTAATGTAGTTTTTTTTGTTTT